>CANNZV010000212.1:0-259194 GCA_947561585.1 Caprella mutica | reverse complement strand
GTAGTTTCACTAGTTTGTTGTACTGCACACTTAATGATTGATTTATGACCTGGCAGGGGAGTCAGGGGGATTAAATAATATAGGTAAATAAGTAAGGATTAAAAAACAGATGGCTCGTAATCGGGGGGGGGGTGCTTATGACCTACACCCCCGAGGAACGCGTTATCAAAGTTGGCGACCTAATCTCTTACTCTTCTCCCAATTTATATTTGTAAGTATGGTTACATTTTTTATTATTAGTAACAAGTGGTACTCATTTTACAAACTTTGACAATCAGTTAGAGAGGGAAAATATATAAGTAAGATTTACAATGTATAGCTTTAGTTTGCTTACCAATAAATGAATTTAAAGCTATCTACTTCACTTTTATAACCTCACCACTACTCTTTACAGTCTATTATATCGTAAATGGAAAAGGAGATGGTGTCCCTTCAGCCCTGAACTGTTGTAGCTAATTTGGAATGTATTATTTTACCATGTTTATTTTTATTAACGCTACTTGCAGTTTTGGAGAATAGCGCAAAGTTATATTCATCAACTGCGAGGTCTTAGATTTTTGTATTAGGAAGTCTTCATTCCCCATCATCTCCTTCTTCCATCCACCATCGCCACAGGTGCTTGTGACTCTTTTCGTCACAATCCTTGGTAAGTGGCAGCATTCACGGAGAAGCTTTTTTTTTCATTCATTAGTATTGTCACTGACGGGTGGCAGGTGACATTGTTTATAGAGCCACTTTTCTTTCTGACTGATTCTTCCAGTCCCTTTTATTTAATTTCCTTTTGATGTAGCTAAACGATATGGCCTTTTTTTCTGAAAAAGGCATTTAACCCCTACTAAATAAATTTTTCCCTAACTTGAAACGTCAATCACATTAATTCAAATAGCTATTTAGACATCATGATTATTTTTTACCCTCATGGTAGATATTGACTGGAATATTGCTGCCGAATAACGTCACATTCATAATATGAAGTATATATGCGTTAAACGCGTCATATTTTATAGTATGAATATGTGCGTTCATATTCAGCGCAGTATTGGCGCAGTCAATATCTGCCATGAGGGTATTTTTCTCTAGTGTTTCACGCGTGGCCACGGACGCTACGCGGTCGCGCATTAGTAGTTAGGACGCGCGTGTCTGCAGTTTAGGGTAGCGCCCCAGTGTAGTTCAGTGCAGTGGGGGGACGTAGAATGAGGTCCCCAAAAGCGGACAAAAATGCTCTGTCGCGGCCCTATCGCGGCCTTCTGCCTGCCATGATGCCGGCCCTGCGCGCCCCACCCGCTGCCCCTATCCTGCACCGAATTTTAACTGGGATCGGTCACTAAAAATGCAGCTAAAAGAAAACCATTTAATCGATTCATCTAATATTTTGTACAGAGATAGAAAAAATGTTGAAAATCAAAATGTGATTTTCCAATTTTATGTAAGTTAAATTGTTTTTGGAATACAGCCTTTGAAATTTGGGTATCGGTTTTTTTGAGACACCCTGTATATACAACCTTATAATTCTGTGGGTAATTGATTCATATTTTCGGGGTTATGTGAAGCCATGCTGTTGAACACTTCAATCACCAGAAGAAGCAGCTTGGCATATCCTAAAATATGAGTTTTTGAATCTGTACTAAGGCTAGGATTTACTGGATATGTTACAAGATTATTTAAAGTCTCCCAGCAATGGTAGGAAGGATGAGTTGGGGTTAGGGCGGAACTCGATGTGGGGACACCTTCTCGTGGTGGCTTCTGTTATTAATTATTTGTGATTTATTATTTTGATATGAATAAAAAGAGAGCTGTACTGTCATTTGCCTATAATATTACTCAATTATGATATTCTATCTGCTAGTAATTAATGAGCTCAATTGTGGCGAAAGAAAAAATTATCCCATGACTTTGAGAGTCGAAATTTAGTTTTATATAGTCAAATATCATAGTAATTAACCTATTACAATATATGTAAACAAGAAAATTTGACGAAAAAAATTAAATAGTGGAAAATAATCGATATATTTCAATATTTTGGTAATATTTAATTAACACATTTGTGACGCACGAAGATGATGTAGCAGAGCTTTATAATTTATTTCCGGAGCCAAATGGACCTTTATCTATGTAATTTTATTTATTACCATGGTTATCTAAAAATAACCATTTTATGTTGGTTTTTCACTATTTTTCGAATTTTCAAGTCTTTTGTGGCGCATGGAAAAATTGGTTTAGAGATCAAAGATTTCTCACACATAATTTTAACATAAAATGGCAACTTTTTTCCACTATTACAGACCCCAACTCAAAAATGTTGAAAAAACGCTCCACCCTAATAGACAGGGAATCTGATACTGAAATTGTAGAAGGGATTGATGACCATGATGAACCTGAAGAAGTGACTCTAAGTATCTGAAGTGAACCGATAATTGAACGTGATGTATCAAGCATTGAATGTTGACTAACGGTAAAGAGAACAAGAAAGAAACGTAAGCTATTGCAGTGGCATAAGAGTGATTCACCACAAATTCACCACAAAAGAGTTAGAGGATACAAATACTCCTTTAAAATATTCAATTTGTATGGTTGGTTCTGAAATATTTTTTATGATTCCTGGATAGAGTAATAAGTATCTTTATCAGATGAAAAATGAGAGAGTGAAACCTTTAATAACGGAAGAAATAAGACAATTAATGATGTTACCTCAGCGAAGAATGTATTGGTCTTTTCAGTTGCGTCAACAAAATGTTTCTGACTTCATGACATGCAACAAATTTGAAGAAATCCTAATGGTATTCCATCTTTCTGACAATGAATTAAGGTCTCCAATAGGATCTGCCGATTATGGCAAACTGTACAAGGTGAGGAAATTTCTCACTTCTCTAAAAGAAAACTTCAATAAGTATGTATGCCCAGAAAATCTAATGTGTGTTGACGAACAGGTGATTCCATTAAAAGGACTGCATTCTCTGGAGGTTTATCTAAAGAAAAAACCAACCAAATGGGGATACAAAGTTTGGGTCCTTGCTGGAACATCTGGTTACATTTACGACTTCCAAATTTCAGGCGATGCATTTGCTTCTGAAGTTCCAATTCCTGATGAAGTAGGCAAGTAGGACATGTAGTAATTGACCTGACTAATAATCTGCCTGTCGTTACTCATCTCTATTTCGACAACTACTTTGCATCACCATTACTCATGCTTGTAATCAAAGAAAAGGGTTTGGAGAGTACCTGGTGGAAAAGGTGATGAAAAGGTGGTGCAGAAAAAAGGTTGTGCAGAAAAATAAATAAAATCTGAAGTAGAACTAAGGTCAATTGGGCGTAGCTTTTATGACTACCGCAAATCTTCAGAAGGAGTGCTTGTTGTCCAATGGTACGACAGCATTCAACAGTTGTGAACCAGTTCATCCAGCAAGACGTTGGAGTAAATCTGAAAACAAGTAGTATATTGAGTTGAGTAAACCAAACACTGTTGATATGTACAACAAGTTCATGGGAGGTGTCAACAGAGCAGAAAAGATGATATGGTTTTACAGGAACAAAATACGTGGACTAGAATGGTACCGAAAGATTTTATTACATTTTCTTGATGTGTGCGTCAAGAATGCCTGAACTTTGAGTAGGAATACGAACAACGATTGGCATAACTTGTTCAACTTCGAGCTAAATATTGCTTTGTGTCTCATAAAAGGAGCAGCGTTGCCAGACAATATGAAACGAAGTGATGTCTTTACTCTTGCTCCATTTTTGATTCCAGCAAACACTGACCCAGCCTCATATAGACCAGTTCCTGATGATGTGCGTCTTGATAGAATTCACCATTAAGCAGATGCGTAGCAAAAGCTGCAAAAAGGTGCAGGACGAACTGCGGAAGCAGAACTAAAACTTCTGCATAAAATGCAAACAGTAATTATGCAACAGTGGTGATAAGTATTGTCATTATACCTTTCATACAATGAAATAATAATTTCCGTATGAAACGGTTCATTTAAATTAGTGATATTTTGTATCCTTACTAGTTTTCGTTTTGTTTCTGTAATGTTTCTAAGGATTCTAGTTACATTTTGTTATAATATTTATATATTTTTTTATTGTTTCAATGGAGTAATTATTTTAAAAACAGAATGTGATAAATATGCCATAGATTAAAGCTATGAGTACTCATTATTTTTCCCATTAAGTGATATTTTTTTTCAATCATGACATCATGGCTATTTGTGCATACTGGTCACTTCAGTGTTACAGTAGAAATCGACATGGTCGGTTAAGTCACTTTAGTGACCATCTCATATTGCACATAAAAATTGACTTTTCATAGTTTTGACAGTCAAACCATACAAATATAATGCCTTTGGCCTCGTATACAAAGTTAAAGGCTCAATGCAATAAAAGGTTATTATCCGTATCTCTGCCAATTCATCTGTTCGGAAACTTTTGATGGAGTTGAGGCTCCATCTTGTCCAATGATATTTTTTCTAAATCTGGTAAATCGAAATACAGACCAATAGTCAGATAACGGGGCTGAAAATTCCCTCATCCCATATTTGCGCCCACTCGATTGTTCGAGGTGAATGAAGAGGCTTCTTTCTTGATATGTTTATATTGAATCAAATTCTCAAGTCCTGAGATTGTTTCAAAGCCTCCGAATTGAAATCCTACCAATATAAAGTCAGTTATCAAATTTTAGAATGTTAAAAACTAGGATTATTTTCACTGTACATTAAATTCATTTCAAAATATATATATATAGCAAACAAAGTTTGTACAACTCAATGTTTCTCTAATTATTGATTATGACGAAGAATAGAAAAATACAAACAAACACACAAACTCCTACTCACTACACTAAATTTGAAGTGTGATGAAATGAATACAAGGCCTGATCTTTTTGGATTTAGAAAATAAAATAAATTAGGTGTTAAATTTTTATGACAGCCAGTAATTGGTTAAAAGTTTGGTAGTCTTCAATTAATACTTTGAATATTCCACAATTATTATTAATTAATATAAATGCAATTTTTCAGTCATTGATTTGACCTAGTTCGTTTTCTAATTTATTGTAATAAGTTGAATTAAAGTGAAGGAGTAACCATTTAGTTTGAAAATTAAGGTAAAAATATTAAAAATATGGAAATAAAAGAAGATCAACAACATGTTCAACATTTAGTACCGATACATAGTAGTACCGATACACTGTAGTACCGATACATTGTCATAATGATAACGAAACACCATGAAATCAATAATGCAAATAGTTTCACTAAAAACAGAATTAAATGCTAAGAGGTTGGCTTCAATGGAGATCAATGAAGAAAAGAAGAAAAGAGCCCTCTACTTGTTCTGTTAACAATACCTTCTTTCAGAGGTGAGAAACATGGCCTCACCAATCAGAAAATTTCACTATACATGTTCTGAAGCAATGCCTCCTCTAAGAGGTGGTAACATGGCCTCAACACTCAAAAAAGAGCCCTTTACATGTTTTGACGGCAATGTCTCCTTTAAGATGCGAGCAACATATGGCCTCGTCATTCTGAAAAGACACAAAAAATAATGAAATTAAACCAAACTTTGAAAGTGGAGATGAAAAAATATATTTAAATAAATAAATATAATAACATCTTCAATATTCATTTCTTGTAAGAACTGTCCCGCACAAATGTTTCTCAAGATTTAATTTTACAAACCATAATATAATTTCACCTATACTGAACTAGCTGTAAATAAAAGAAGTTTTCTGTAGGAATACATCGAATAAAACGACTGAAATTTATTTTCATAGTAGACAAAATATAAAGAACTCATTTATGCAAAAAATCTGATGATGTGAATTAAAAAAAAAATTCACAACATTTTTTTCCAAACGCGAATGTCAAACGAATAACAAGAGACTGTAATTAGCAACTATAATAGGTAATCGTCGTGAATAGATGATTCTTTCTTCATTTATTGATTATAATTTCTGATCTGGAAAGAAGGATAAGTTTGTAACTACCCTGTTGTTATTCTATTACCATCAGCAATTTAATTACTAGTTAGGTTAAGGGGACTATTCCAGGTTTGTAAAACATTTTTTATTATTGAAGCTACAGTTTTAAAACTTGTACACATATAACGTATTACTCCCAAAGTTTTGAAGTTCGTGTCCAGCGGTTTTTTGCTTTCGATGCTTCTATGAATGTTCTACAACATGTAACAAACGAAATTTTAATTTTAGAATTTATTTATCGAAATTTTTTGAAATTTAGAATATTTCACTTTTTAAAAAGAAATGTTTTTTAACAACGTATTCTCAAAAATTGAAGTTTAAAATCAAAAATATATTTGCTATATATTGTAGAGAATTTATAGGATCATCGAATGCAAAAAACTGCAATGCCATAACTTCCAAACTTTTTGAAAAATATCAAAAATGAATACGGAATATACAACATTTGCAATTATTCAGGAGAGCAATAATAATATAAAATGATAAAAATTCGAAAAAAAGGTATTTGTGTTTGCCACTAAATCCCCTCAGGGCAGGCATCCCAGTATTGTCCACTCGAAGGTGGGGGTGTCATCAGTCTCCACCTGACTCACTGTGGTAAAGTTCAACACAGAAACAATAACAAAAACAAACAACCTAAATCCCCTAGTTTATCGATTTTTACTTCCTAACCCCTCACTTCAATCCCCCTTACACTGTCTCGGGAGATAGTTAACGATGTGATATTTTTCCTACCTGAGTGTTAGAACACTAGGAACCTTTTAGTGAAGAAAAAAATATTTGGATCAAAAAACATAAAATGGCTGGGACTGTCCCCTTAATTCTATTATTATCAGCAACATAGTTACAAGTCAGGTTAATTCTATTATTATCATCAACATAATAAGTCAGGTTAATCCTATTATTATCAGCAACAAATTATTCAGCTTAATTCTATTATTATCATTAATATAATTAATAGTCATGTTAATCCTAATGTATCAGTAACATAATTACAAGTCAGGTAAATCTGATTATTATAAGCAACATTTTCACTAGGTAGGTTAATTCTATTATCATCAGCAATATAATTACAAGTCAGGTAATTCTGATTATTATAAGCAACATTATCACTAGTTAGGTTAATTTTATTATTATCTGCAACGTAATTACTAGTCAGGTCAATTCTATTATTATCATCAACATAATAAGTCAGGTTAATCCTATTATCATCAGCAACATAATTACTAGTCAGGTTAATCCTATTATTATCAGCAACAAAATATTCAGCTTGATTCGATTATTATCAGCAACAAAATATGCAGCTTAATTCGATTATTATCAGCAAAATAATTATTAGTCAGGATAAATCTATTATTATCAGCAACATAATTACTAGTCAGGTTAATCCTATTATTATTAGCAGCATAATTACTAGAACGGTTAATTCTATTATTATCAGCAACATAATTACCATTCAGGCTAATTCTATTATTATCAGCAATATACTTACTAGTCATGTTAATCCTATTATCACGACCAACATAATTATTAGTCAGGTTAATTAATTAATAATTTAATTTATAATTTTCTACAATGTCGGTACAGTTAAACATTCAAAATGTTTAACATGAAGTATTCTTACGTATAAGATTCAAATTTCTATACATATACAGTGTGTTCATTTCTTTTTGCAAGACTTTGACCCCCATTAGGAATATTTGAAATAAGAATTTAGAGGAAACAAATACATTTTCTTGAAGATAATGTTTGGTACCTACATTTCATGTAATTCAAACTTATTTGAAACTCTATCGAAGTAATTCTAAAGTCTATATACAGAAGGTGTTGGAAATGGCCACCGGAATCCTGCAGTGAAAGTCTTGCTCGCTTGAAGATGAACTTCGAGTCTTTGTCACCTTCTCAATTATTGTAACTGCGTTGTTGCGGGATGGGAGAGTTACCCGAGCAATCTTGATATATTAAATTTATTCCTGGAACCTTTTGAATGGCGGGCGTAAACAAAAAACTATGTTACCCAGGTGAAAAAAAAATGACAGGCGATAAACATGATATCTTAATTGAAAGCTTAACAACTAATTATTTATTGGGTAATTTGTACAGAAAAAATATATGAATATCTAATAAAATAAGAAAGAAATACAGATATAGAAAAGGCAAGGTTAAAGATATTTATACTTATCAAATAAAACAAATCTAATTAAAAAATAATAGAAATACAAGGTCAGTCAAAAGTCAGTCGGTAGTCAGTTGGTCGGTGACGACATTTCGTGAAATCAAGAAAATTCGGTAGAACAAGGTAAGCTCAGTATAGTACAAGGTAGGTAAACTAAGCATAGTACAAGGCAGGTAAACCAAGCATAGTACAAGGCAGGTAAACCAAGCATAGTACAAGGCAGGTAAACCAAGCATAGTACAAGGCAGGTAAACCAAGCATAGTACAAGGCAGGTAAACCAAGCATAGCACAAGGCAGGTAAACCAAGCATAGTACAAGGCAGGTAAACTAAGCATAGTACAAGGTAGGTAAACTAAGCATAGTACAAAGTAGGTAAACTCCTCCGTTAGTAGTAGCAACATGGTAGGAAACTCTTCCGTTAGTAGTAGCTACATGGTAGGTTGGTAGGTAGGTAGGTAGACTCCTCCGATAGTAGTAGCTACATGGTAGGTAGGTAGGTAGACTCCTCCGATAGTAGTAGCTACATGGTAGGTAGGTAGGTAGACTCCTCCGATAGTAGTAGCTACATGGTAGGTAGGTAGGTAGACTCCTCCATAGTAGTAGCTACATGGTAGGTAGGTAGACTCCTCCGATAGTAGTAGCTACATGGTAGGTAGGTAGACTCCTCCGATAGTGGTAGCTACATGGTAGGTAGGTAGACTCCTCCGATAGTAGTAGCTACATGGTAGGTAGGTAGACTCCTCCGATAGTAGTAGCTACATGGTAGGTAGGTAGACTCCTCCGATAGTAGTCGCTACATGGTAGGTAGGTAGACTCCTCCGATAGTAGTCGCTACATGGTAGGTAGGTAGACTCCTCCGATAGTAGTAGCTACATGGTAGGTAGGTAGACTCCTCCGATAGTAGTCGCTACATGGTAGGTAGGTAGACTCCTCCGATAGTAGTAGCTACATGGTAGGTAGGTAGACTCCTCCGATAGTAGTCGCTACATGGTAGGTAGGTAGACTCCTCCGATAGTAGTACAAAGTACTTTAGCTCTAGCCTCACATTTGATGGCCTAAAAAATGAAATTTAGAAAATCTATAACAAATTGTTTCTTAAAAATTCCTACCTCTATTAAAATGAATATCTACTAGCTAATGATATAAATATTCCGGATAAATACCTTTAAATGAAGACCAAATGGCTATTGCCAAATAAGAGCCAAAAGTTACCTCTTTACAAATTTGAGTAGACAACTAGCCAAATTTAAACATGGGCCTATAAATTATCGCCTGTAAAGACAGTAATTATCACAATTCACAGCAAACTTCCAATACTCCCACTAGCCTTTAAACAAAGCTATACAGCCACCCAAACCTATATTTCAGATTAGTCAAGATTAAACATAATTATCAACAATAAACTTTCTTAACCATGTTGATTCAGAGTATAATTAAAATTTACCTACTTCTTTATTTATCAATTACAATTTTCCCTTCTAATCGATAACAATAAAGTTACTTTTCAAAACCCTAACACCAGAAAATTGTCATAAACAATGGGAGTAAGAAATTAGTATATCACCGGAATGAAAACCTGAACCATACTAACCGGTGATGAAAATTATTACCCTAAAATTAAAAATTCCACTGTCGTTCCTAAATCGGAAAATATGCAGACAATCTTCAGATTTCAACTTTTGGGTGGATAACTCGGATGATAAAAAATAAGCCCTACTTCAGCGTCATTATGTGCTCCAAACATCTTAGCACTGATTAGCCACTCTTGTAAAATGAGATCAAGAACTATTTTGCATCCACCAGAGTCTGCTTCATGTTGCAGTATCTCAATTTTTTGCCCCACTTTGTATTTCAGCAAAGCCATGTTATAGGAAGGAACCATTAACAGAGTTACTAGGGCCGTCGTCATCGATGAATTCTTGGACCATGGAATTTTCCGTCCACAATTGCAACAAATATCATTACTTTTTTGTCATCTCTACAGTTTCATTCAACAATATCATGTGGGTTCTCATCCACAAATTATAACGCAGCAATAATTGTGAGGGTGGCGAAGAGCGTCTTTAAGCGCACAAGACTTTGACTACAGTATTCTGGCGACAATTTTCAAAACATTTTGTAGATAGCCTGTAGAAGTATTTTGAATGAGTTTCAAATAAGTTTGTATTAGATGAAATGTAAGTACCAAGCCATATCTTTAAGAAAATATATTCGGTTCTTCTAAATTCTCATTTCAAATATTCCCAGTGGGGGATCAAATTCAGGCAAAAAAAAAACACAGTATACGTAAATACATGTATTTAATTAATCAAATAAGTTCACTTTGCTCTAGCTATTTGTGGTCTGTTAAGCATCGGGTATGGAAATTTAATACTTTATCCAATCAAATTATTATATGTTTTCTTATGTCCTATATTGTATCGTATTTATATCCCTTTCGTTAAAAAACAGCTTGGACATCCAGTTGCAGTGAAGAATAGGTGTTGACTAGTGCTTTCCATGGTATGTCGTTTAATTGTGCCCCGTTTCTACTAGTTTAACTAATTTCAATCTATTGGCTGTCTGTTCAACATCATTTTCATCTCCAGTTGTTACCCTGTGTTGAAGCTTACGTAGATATCACGCTACGTCCACGTGAATCTCACGCTACGTCATTTGTACATATTCCATTAGGTCTTACTATAAATCATGAATATATTAACTGTTTTCCTACCTTTAAATTAACAGAATAATATTCTAAAAAATAACCTATTTTTATCCTTTCCTAATTAGTACAAAATTATTTTAATATAACCTTATTATCTTCTTTGTTATAGATGATAACGATATTATCATCTATATTCCAGATGATAACGTTAAAAACTTCTATGTTCCAGATGATAACGTCATTATTTTCTATTTTTCTGATGAAAACGTTCTCATCTATGTTCAAGATGATAACGTTTTTCATCTTCTCTGTTCTAGATGATAACGTTATTATCTTCTAATTTCCAGATAATACTGTTATAATCTTCTATGTTCCAGATGAGATTATTATTATCTTCAATGTTCCTGATGGTGACTTTATTATCTTTTAAGTTTCAAATGCGCTATAAGCTGTATTTACGGTTGAAAGACGAGAAGGAAAATTGAAACTCCAACAAAATGGCAAATACATTCCCTACTCCCATATAATTATATGTAATAAAGTATTCCTCTTATTTACTCTTCTTAGTAATAATGCAGTAATGTTCTTCGCAATTTTTGAAATGAAAAGACAAGGTATGATAGTTTAAAATATTTATGTTATTCTGTACTTAACTACATTTGTCAGTTATTTACAATAGCACAAAAGTTCAATGGCAAGGCATGGATTGGCAGAGGTTGTACCGACTGTTAACTGCTGCTATAAAGCACCAAATGGATCCATGTTTCGAGCTGAATTCAAACACAAATCTGATTTCTAAAGTCCAATCAAGTCTGAATATCGAAACTCACACCAGTTGTTCTGATGGAAAAGCTTTGAACATTAAAAAATTAGAGCAATGGAGACAAGGTGTTTGGCTTAATGGGAAGAATAAATAGTGTTTAAATGGAGAGAATTGCCTTTAGAACTGCATAATACGGTTAAAGTGAAGCATTACTGCTATACTATATGTAAGTGTTTAAATGGAGAAAATTGCCTTTAGAACTGCATGATACGGTTAAAGTGAAGCATTACTGCCATACTATATCTACGTGTTTAAATGGAGAGATATGCTTTTAGAGCTGCATAATACGGTTAATGTGAAGCATTACTGCGATACTATTTGTACGTGTTTGAATGGAGAGAATTGCCTTTATAAATGCATTATACGGTTAAAGTGAATATTTTCTAGTCAGGTTAATCCTATTATTATCAGCAACATAATTACTAGTCATGTTAATTCTATTATTTGTTGTGATGTCACTCACATTTCTAAATGATGGAGATAATTTAATAGCTAATTTTCTTCAATGTCGGTACAGTTTAATATTAAAAAAAGTGTAACATGCAGTCTACTTACAAGTACGATAGCAATATCTATACATATATACGTAAATAAATGTATGTATCTCATTAATCAAAATTCACTTTAAAGTCTTTTTTGACGAGATATTGGAGAACATAACACAATGAAGAAATGTTTATATAGAGTCATTTTATTTCAATTTGGGTATATTAATTCCCATTTAAATTAAAAAGAGCTTTATTCCAAAAATTCTTTCGAAAATGGATATTTTTCAATAATAATTTCTCAATAAATATATTTCATGTACGTCTTCACATACATCATTACTGAGTTACTTAATTCTATTCTTCAACTGCATGTGTATTTCTATCCGCGGAAACCAGGTATAGCTAATT
Organism: Caprella mutica; assembly: GCA_947561585.1. Classification (NCBI taxonomy): domain Eukaryota; kingdom Metazoa; phylum Arthropoda; class Malacostraca; order Amphipoda; family Caprellidae; genus Caprella; species Caprella mutica. Next base: position 246,677 of record CANNZV010000212.1, on the reverse strand, counting down.
TCCAAACAAAAGCCATGGAAAATAATCCCATTTGACTCGCTGTGTATTTCAGGGGGCGGCATCCTCCCTTAATTAGATTCTAAACTGAAGGTATTTTAGAAAGCTGAGCGAGTTAGTTACAGGGTATGTACATCCATGAGAGAAAGTGAAAAAATAAAATACAGTTGAGCAGGACACTCGCTGATGAAATATTTCGTAATAGCTACAGTAGAATCTCTTAATTATTATAGTTTCAATTATTAATAGTCATTTTTTGATTCTTCCTCTTAATTAACTTTTTTTTCATTTTTTACCAACAACATCCCGAGTGTACTTTTTAGGAAAAGTGTATCCGCCAGATGAAAATCTCTCAGTTCACAGTATCCATTTTCAAATTTTACAAATTTGTCATCGTGTACCCAGACCAATTTTAAAATATCCACATGCATTACAATTAGTGAAGTTTCATTCGGAAAGTGTGAAATTAGTAAACTGTGAAAAATCCATACAAATACACTTGTCTCTGACTGTACCTAAATCGTTTTTATTAAGTATTAAGAATAGGAGCAATTCTATGAATTGAGAGGTAAAAGAACGAAAATAATACCACGAATTAATAGGGAATCAAATTAAGAGAGAGTATATTAGATTTTTGAACTGTATGTCGATATCCTCTTATTATAGATTTTGAGTCAAATTTTGGCACAAGTGATTAACCCCTACATATATAGTTGGGCGGATAGCTACCCACTTTAAATTTCTTTTGTCTTCTCTCTATTGTAATTAGAATCATTTCTCTGTGAGATTCCAATCGTGAAAAATAACACAAAATGTAAAATATATTTTCAAATTCCCGCTATTTTTCTTGCTTGGCACCCGCCCATCAGCCAACCATGTCGGTTGCCGTGGCTTGCATTTTTGCAATGTGTGCACTGTGCAGGCACTGCAGTGCCTATCGACTCTTTGTGCCAAGTGGTTGTGTGCATCATGTCCCGACAAAAAGGGTTGACTGAGTCTCAGATTGATCGGCTACTGTTTGCTCGAGTTTGATCAGTCAAATATAATATCAAATGAGGATATTCCCCATTTATTCTTTTTTACATTCAATTGTCATTAATTTTTTTCTGTAGATCACTGTTAGGTAATTAATCTAATTCAATTTATACATCAATAGAACAATTACTGATAATATGTGCCAATGAATAATAACTGTTTCATCGCGATACGACATTTTATCTTGTCCAGACTCTGTTCCAGTACACAATACTACACATGCATGCCTTGAATACAGTAGTTATACGTTCACATTTGTACATTTCTCTGCAGTATGGACGTGTGTGTTTCTTAGCGCGGGGGGGGGGGGGGTGAGCTGCAATGACAATACTCTACATATAATCGTGTATCATCAAAAATTGACTTGATGTATCTGCTAGAAGTTTTCTTACACATTGACTTAATGTGCTAGGCTATGCCTCTAGAAATTTTTAGACGAATTCATCCACTATTTTTCAAAATATAAGAGAATCAATGAAAGTGGACATCCATCTGCGCAACCATGAATCTACCGTACCTGCAAGTAGCGTGAAGGATAGGGTTAATTAATACAATCTATTTATTTTATAAGATTAATGTAATCGTTCTAGTTGTCATAAAATTGCTTATGAATTACTTTAAATTCTTACTTAATGAACGATGGATGCAAAATATTAAATCTATAGAACATCCATAGTTTAATGAACATATTTCAATTGATTTGACACCATTCAAAATGATTTAATTTCCTCTATTTTTAGTGTATATTTTCAGTGCAGATTTAAATCATGAAATCAACCCTCAACCGTAACTATAAAATTCAAAGACCCATTCTAAGTGCTGATGAATATACAAATTCCAGTCAGAATAATGTCCATTCTTTGAGTTGGAACATTCCAGTCTAAAGAAGATCCATTCCTTGAGTTGGAACATTCCAGCCTAAGGAATATCCATTCCTTGAGTTAGAACCTTCTAGTTTTTGAAGGGAACTGTGGACTGTTTCATCGATAAATTCACCATAGTTTTGTCTTTTCTATTCCTGAGAGTTGTTGGCAATGGGATTTACATTTAAAATATAATTTTATTCAACAAGTCAAATATTTATTCATCAGAGACCAATATGCTAAATAATATTCTCTTTATTTTCAGTACATTTGTGTTGCCAGAAGCAATTCAAAGTGTTCTTGCCTTCGGACAAAAAAATTGAACCGATTGATTATTCTGAAGGCTATTGAAGTAAAACTGTGAATTCCGTATTTTAGATAACAGAGAAAAACTTTACGATATAGTGCTGAGATATAGCTAGTGTAATAGTGCTTAGATATAGTATTATAATGGTGAGATATACTATATACAGTATAATATTAAAGAAATATTATGAATGATAAAAGAATTAAATACATAATAAAATCAAAAATTTACTTGTTATAGGTGTGTTTTGTAAGTGTATAATGTAAGTATAATGTATATGTCACTGTCCTATTTTATATATATATATAATTCGGTTACGAAATAAATTATATAGTGTACATTAGAGTGGACATAATGCATTGTTAATTTTCTCGTTCTTCTCGCCTCTAACTTCACTTTCAATTTGTTTGAGAGACACTCCCACCTGTGATATGTTTTGAGTTCCATTTCCCCGTGAATAACTGCCATTCCTTATCGGAATATTGTTGTTCAAACAGAGGATATTGGAAGTGTCTTAAAAGATAAATTCTTCAAAATTAAGTCCATACTAAAACACCTAATAAATTCATTTTCAGTGTAGATTCAGTTCTGTTACTTCGTCTGTAGCTTAAAGGTCCTCTACAAGCATTATGTTAGTGTTTCAATAAATGCGGAAAATGTTTCTCATAATTATGCTGTAAAATACAAGAAATTTAATAGCCTCTATTTTTTTATATGCATTTAAAGATCTTAATGATTACTACAATATACCCAGTAGGGTGGGTCAAAAATTGGGGTTTCAGGCAAACTTCAGAATCTTCATATGGAATAGTTATAATAAGTTGATACGTTATAAAAGAACATTGCATGCCAATATCCAGGCTATTTCTGTTTATTTTGAGTTGCCCAAGAACATTTGAAATTTTGTACAAAATGATATTTTCCCATTAATTTTGAAATATTCGATTTTTTTCTTCTGTGAAATAGGTAAAACTAGTTGGCACGTTATGAAAAAACACAACTTGCAAAATTGCAGATTAATAGTTGATACTTTTGAGTTGCCCCAAGCACTTTTTTTGTGAAATATATTAATATTACAATATATCTCTTAAATTTTGGCTTTTAGAGCAATCATGCTGTTATTGTGATAAGATAGAAGTAATTTAATTCTCAAAATAACTTTGTGAATTGTATTTATTTCATTTTATAAAAGCATATATCAATATTTTTTTGTATTGCAAAAATTTCGAATTTACTTGGATTTCAGCATTTGGATAACAATCCATGCAATTCGCTCAATCAACTTTTTTGAGTCACCAAGTGTTCTAAATATTGAAATGTTGGTTTATTAATGTTTTTGCTCAATTTCTTGTATGTAAATTTCCTTATTATGTTCTTCATTGAGCACCAGAGCTCCATAAGTGTGGATAAGTACACTGACTACAGTCTCCAGCGGTGCCTAAATTGGAACAATTTGGAGGGGTGGGGGCAACTGTAAACATTGTCGTACCTCTTCTCCAGCTATTTTCCTATTCTAAATGATGAAATATCAGAGTTTATTAGTTTTTTTTGCCAAAATGTAGTATAAATCACCAAAAATGTTACTTTCCTGATATTAGAATCGCTTGGGGGCAACTGTTAATCATGTCAAAATTTACTCAAATTTCAGTGCACGTACCTTTAATAATTGTCATATCAACTTTATATTACTATTTCATAAGTAATTTTCAAAATGTTGTTTTTTGGCCCACCCTAAAACCCAGTCTTATTTCCGTGTTGCTAATTTTAAATACAAAAAATAAAAATAGAATGTACATCGTTTGTTTTGAATGTTAGTTTGGTATGTATAATCCATCTATGCTTAATAGTATTAAATATTCGAGTTAAGCTAGAAAATGGGAGAAAGTTATTTTGAACGTAAATTTATTCAGGTTTCCATTTATAACTTGTCTTAGACGAGGGCCAAACATGTAATGTTTGTTTATGAAGTTTCGATTACAATTCCAGAGGCTGGCAATCTTCTGCTAGTCTGTACATTACAAATTACTAAAGTCATTGAAAAGGCGATAGTTTTAGCATCTAAGAATTCCAATCATTCCAACCACCGATTCCAAAGACTTACAAATGAAGGGCTTATAACTTTACAGTGTTCTGAAGTGTTCAATTTGAATTCAGTTTCTATTGAGGGAAGTGTCTCACTTTTAACTATTTCTTGGAATAGTGAGTTGCTTGATTTTCTCTTGATTGATTATACTATAAAATAGACAATTTCTTAATTAGGACATTTTTTCGAACCCTTCCCCATTCCTCTGATTACATGAAAAGTACTATTAGCAAACAAATACGGCCTTCTTCATAACATACCTTTTTTTGCTTCCCATAGGTCCTTCCCGCTCCCTTCCCCCCTCTCCCAGCTCTTCCTCCCCCTCCTCTTTGAAGCACTTGCAGACAACTTTCATACCCAATATTTTTGTTCATGATTTCGGACATTATAAGGTGCCCTCTCATGCAAAAAAAAAAAATGAATATGATCTCAAATTTTGGTGAGAGGATAGTGGAAGTAGTTTTAGAATTTCAATTATAAATTTTAGAAGCAAAAAATGTGGAGTTTTCAGTCAATATTTTGAGATTTGACAACGTTGCATAGGATACGCTCCGCCTTTAAGTTGTGAAATAAAATTATTATTTTCACTATACATATTTATTGAAATGGCTAAATAGGAAAATTAGGAGAATGATATTCATATAATTATTCGAGGATATCAAAATTTATTGAAAAAAGGGTAACAACCTTTTCAAGTCATTATGTAAATAAATATATATTATAAATAATTAAATAATATCTGTATTATTCCTGATAGTATCAAATAATATATTTCCAAAACGCATGGGTAAACAGTAACATCAATCGAAAGTAAGAGAATTAAACACAAAAATGACAAAATCTGTCGCTGGTCGCATGAAAAATAAAATTTGCTTGAACGCTGAAGTTGTTCTGACGACTTCGTAGGTATTTTGACGACTCAATCGCTGCCATTATAACCACTCTCGTTGGAAAGTATGTATTTGATTTTCATCCAATTTCATCCGAAGTCGGCAGTCTGAAAAATCGCTTGAATATGCATCCATAGTAAACATACCATTAGGGAAGATGCTCATGATTTGGAAGATGCAATCACATTTTGGCTCACTTTTTTTCAAAGTAGTTAATAGAAGTTGGAAAAAGAGTTCATCACAGTGAAGGGATTTGCAAACCTGTAAGAAATTAAACATTCGTGAGAAAGTAGCTTTGTGACACCATCAGTTAAATCAGAGTACTCTCTGCGACAAGATAATCTGTGTAAATCATTGAAAGTTATCTAATTCATGATATATTATTATTAGAAATATAAATATACAATAGCTATAAAAAATATAACTTGAAATCAAAATTAAATTATCTTAATACCATGTGTAAAATATCATAAAAGTTATATATTATAAAATAGTAGTTTTGTTTTGTGTTAGCAATGGATATCTATTATGAATATCTGCAATAATTTTTTTTATAAAATTAGTAGTAGGTACTTGAGGGTGTTTATATATTTGTCATGATTTTACAGTTGAAAAACTTTGCTTCCAATCAGCCGATTTGGAGAAGCTTTGTTTAAATTACTCGATATTTTTAGGGTCTTATATGGTTAATATAACACATATCTTATATACGTATGAAACCACTATACATATTACTTTAAAAAAACACAGTAGTCCAAGTTTAGAATAAAGTTTGGGAAACGAAGCAACATCATTTTCCAGCTCAATCATAATAAATTATTGTGATATTGGGCAACTTGGAAATCTATCTTTATGTCTGCCATGTTGGATTTCAAAATGAATGCCATTTGAAATTTACATTTTCAAATATCTGTGGGTCTAGTGCTGCAATTTACCTAATTCTGGTATCTAAATGTATGTTTTTAGGGGCAAGGAATCCAATGGTAAAAATCTGCATTGCATATTTTACCATTTGGCCACCATGGTGGATTTCAAGAAGGTTTACATTACATTGTCTATGTCAAAAATAATTCGATAGTTTATTGTAAATATTTAAAATATGTTTTAGTCTTATCTTATGTCAATTTGTACTTATTATACATATGGTAGAATACCAATTGCTAGGCAAAGTAAATCAAGTCCTGGAAGACATCACAGGTGCATTGGACGATGAAAACACGACACACTCGACTGCCACCATTTGCTCGGGTTATCTGCCCAACATCGCTGCCTCCAGTCTTCCAGAAAGTGCTCACACTGTGGCCATGGACGTCGTAAAAATGGCTGTAGAACACATGAATCCTGGATAGACACCAGTGATCACATTGATCAGACGCTGTTTGTTTTTGGTAAAGCAGATACAGTGGAAGTGGCCAGAGTGTTATGATGAAAACCGGATAGAGGTGATGTTTGGTGGTTTCAAAATAAAGATGGCGGCATTGAGCACACTAGGGGACTGGCTGCAAGGGAATAGTTGGGTTCAAGCTCTTGCGCAGCCGAGATTGGTACAGCAGGGACAGAACAATCATTCTTACGAGCATCTAACATCTCGCGCACACGAAGATCACATCAAGTGACTGCATTAGGACTGTACATGCTGCAAGAAAATGCCTAAAGACGATTATTTTTAGGGAGAGATTAGGATTGATGAAGAACTTCCTGGAGTTTCGATACTGGCCAATTGTGCTGGAAGCCTGGAACTAAAACTGTTAGTTCTAGTTTATATGTGTTCATCCAGGCAGGGATCATTAATGATGTACCTCGATTATCTAACAGAACTAGTCTCATGGTTCGACTCACTACACTAGTGACTAGATCATACCCACTATGCTAGATGGATACCTGAAGGACCTGAAGGACATTACTAGCAAACTCCCAGACATATCCTGGATGTTCAGTGAAGGCCACTTTACAAACCAGCAAATACAGAGTGCTCTTCTCAATCGTGATTAAAGAGGTACATGAACAGAATAATGCCTGCATCAAAGAAGACGGTGCCGCAGTCGTGCTCACTAAACACCCTACTGCCCGTCGTCGCTGGATAGTTGCAGGGCCATAAGTTGCAAGGGTTGCACCAATACTGGTCACGGCAAAGAGCAGAGACACGTCATCATGATCGGACACCAATAGCACAGGCCTCATTCGTGAAAGATGTTAGTTATATCGTCGGTCTCATAGAGAAGATGGACAACTAATTCGAGGAGGAAAGTCCAGATATAGTCATACTGGACAATAAGGACATCGAAGTTCCCGCTGCCGTGGAGACCGTGATGAATGCAAAGAAGATTGGCACACAGCTGTTTGAGGCTTTCGCCAGAAAGTATCAGTTGGACAGAACAATAGAAGTGAAAGATTCCATTCCTTTTAAGGGGACGGTCCCCGGAAAAATCGCATAATTTTATCTTTTTTCTTTTGTATTGTGTAAATAGTTGCTTTATGACCTTATAATAGTGTGTGCAAAATATCAGAGGTTTCGTGTGTCTCTAACCCCCCTGTGGAGAGGGAGAAAGGGAAAAGGGGGCCGGGGGGTAGGGAGTAAATATGTACTCTAAAAACCGTCTTTCAGCCAATTATAATTCGTAATAATCAATTATCTCGCTATATCTGGTATCTAACATGCCAGTAATGAGACACACACACTGGTATGCAAAGAAATATTCCTCAGTTACCCGCTGACCTTCACATGGACTATATGCTGCGTGTCAGATTATCAAATCTTTGAACGGGATTTTATGTTAGTTCAGAGATCTACAAATCTTGTTATTCAAAACTCGAAGGCTTTTTCAATTTTGAAGCTAGAGCGTTGCAGTTTTTTTGCATTCGATACTCCATAAAATTACCTACAACATTACGGCATACGATTTTAAATTCTCGAATTTGTTTTTGGAAAATTTTTCGACATATTTAATTGTTTTTATTTTTTCATGAATAAGTCGAAATTTCGAAAACCCATTCGAAAATCAAAAATCGTATGCCGTAATGTTGTAGGTAATTTTATGGAGAATTGAATGCAAAAAACTGCACGGCCTTAGCTTCAGACAAAAAAAAGGCCTTCGGTTTTTTGGCAATTGTTCGAAATTCGAATAACTCGTTTTTTATGGGTCTAATTGAAAAAATGTCTCGAATAGAAATATCTTAGAATTTAATTTTATATATACTCTCAAAATTCAGAACCATAACTTCATCAACAATTTTTTTTTTCAAATCTGGGGACGGTCCCCTTAATCAACAAGATTAAGAAATTTAGCACTTCCACTCCAAGAAGGCAGGGTAAAGATCGTCAACAGCTTGCATTCGTTAAGAATAACATTGGCTTCGAAGCGAGGGATGGAAACCTTCAGAAGTTCTTTCGTCATGAGAAACGGACAAGTCCTCCTGCACTGCCTGATGGTGGAAAAATCTTCACTGGCACCAGGAGTGTTCTCATTGCATACTTGGAAGAAGTTTTCGACTCCAAGACAGATAGACTCTTGACATTACATACGCAATGCAACTTGGAGCAGAAGAAATCCGGATGCTAAACTGGCTGCATCAAAATACCTCAGAAGAGTATGCACATCAGATCATCATCCCATATTTGTCTACGAAGCTGTAAACAGTGTCCCGTCTTAATCTGGTATGGGAAATGTCCTTACTATTGCACTGAAGGGCTGTACCATTTCAGGCTTGGGACAATGCGAACGGAGACGTGTGGTGGCCACCAAACCCATAACAAGAAATTGGTAGAACTTCATACGAGTGAACAACAATAAGATCGAGTTTTTCAGGCTCCTCTAAGTAGCTCTCCTAGAATGATTTGACCAGGAAGGAAGGCAACTCGTTATTACTGATCGAAAGGCCATGCTCAGTGACCCACCAATACTAGATCTGACCTCAATCACCCCATGTAAACATGAATAGGCTTACAGTCGTATGTTGCAGAATGCATCTCACGCAGTCAAAGCAAGGATACCATTCAATAGTTACCTGGACTATAGACACAGATGTTGTAGTGCTGGCAGTTTTCGTAGTACAAGAATTGCAATCAGAAGACGACAAACTATGGCTGGCTTTCGGAACAGGCCGAAGTTTTGGATATCTAGCAGCATACGAAATTCCAGCTGGACTGAGACGAAAGATGGTTTGTAAACTGCCAATGTTCCACGCTCTAACTGGATGTGAAACGGTGTCCAGTTTTGTTCGACAAGTCTACGTTGGTGGTGTGATTAATACTGCCAAAACTGACTGAGGCGTTGTTGCTGCTGCTGTTGCTGCCCTTCGTACCATGGGGCAAACCAAGCAATGCAATGTGAATCATCGAGAGGTTTGTGATTCTGTTGTATGATCGAACCATCAAATGCACGCATATTGACAACGCAAGGAGGAAGCTCTTCGCAATGAAGGACTATGAGCTGCTAATCCCTCAAACGAAGACAGCTTAAGAGGAACATGGCAAGAGCTATCTAGGATAGTGAATCAAGGTGGATATGTATGACTGTTCTCCCCCGAAGCTCTCACCACTAACCAACTAAGATTGGTCAATGATTGTGTGTCAGTATGAGTACACAGCATACTGGACAAGGCTTCCTGAAACTAGTCAAAGCTGCATTGAGCTGGTTTCTTGCAAGTGCAAAAAAGAGAGTGCAAGGCGCTGCAAATACAAGAAGGCGGTCATTCAGTGCACATTCCTGTGTGTGTGAAAGCCACTTGGAATTTTCTATCTTTATGTCTGCCATTTTGTATTTCAAAAAGGCTGCCACTTGAAATCCTCATTTGATATTATAATGTAATACTTTCAATAGAGATTATTAAACAGTTTCATAAAGTTTCATCTTTGAATTTTTTCTGTTTTTTTATTAAAATATATCCATAATAACTGAACATTTCATAAATCATATATAGCATTGCATTTTAGCTTCAGTACGAATAAAATAGAGAGGATGTACCTTATCACTATTAAAATTCTTTTGTTTTAAATTATTTATTTACAAAAAATCAAGGTTTCGACTCTTTATAGCCATCTTCAGGATCTGAAATATAAAATAGTTCACTTTTTGTTTCTCTACATTAAAAAGCTACAATCAACTAAATACTTTCTCTAAAAAGTATAACTAAACTATATCCATACAGTTTAGTCATATTTTTTAGAGAAAATATTTAGTTGATTATAGTTTTTTAATGCATAGAAACAAAAAGTAAAATATTTTATATTTCAGATCCTGAAGATGGCTGTAAATAGACAAAACGTTGATTTTTTGTAAATAAATACTTTAAAACAAAATAAATTTCAATAATGATAAGGTACATCCTCTCTATTTTATTCGTACTAAACATTTTATTTCAGTATATACTAGTCAAATTTATTTTTTAATTCCATTTTATATCGTCGCTGATTCAAAATTGAAACATAAATTTGTATTTTTATAAAACTTGGGTGATAGATAATACATATAAAATAAAATTTATGTTACAAACAAAATATTATCCTTAATTTCAGTGTCAAGATATATATGTTTAAATGAGAATCAAACAGAATCTCTAATTGTTGGTCACTGGGGAAGCGGAACTTTATTGTTGAATTTACACGATTTTTTTTAACTAATGAAATGTTGTCCGGCTACTAACAAAAAAAAAAAACATTTATACATTAAATGTTATACTTTCTGTAAATTAAATCCAGTATTATGCGGTTGAATCTTCCGTGGTGGAATTCACCGGCGGTGGAATATTCCATAGTGGAACTTTCCAGTGGTGGAACTCTCCTGGTGGATCTTGGATCCCATGTTGGAATTTTCGGCGTGGGAATATACCCAGAACCAGATAAAATATGGTATATATGGTAATTATATGGTAATTATATATGGTAATTATAAGGTAAGGTATAAAAAATTCGGTAGTTTAATAAGGTAAAACAAAGTGGTTCAATAAGTTAAAAAATGATGATTTGAAAAAGTAAACCAAGATGTATTCCCAGTTAAAATTCGGTGCAGGATAGGGGCAGCGGAGAGGGCGCGCAGGGCTGGCATCACGGCAGGCAGAAGGCCGCGATAGGGCCGCGACAGGGCATTTTTGTCCGCTTTTGGGGACCTCATTCTACGTCCCCCCACTGCACTGAACTACACTGGGGCGCTACCCTAAACTACTGACACGCGCGTCCTAACTACTAATGCGCGTTTTAACTACTCATGCGCGACCGCGTAGCGTCCGTGGCCACGCGTGAAACACTAGAGAAAAAATACCCTCATAGCAGATATTGACTGCGCTAATACTGCGCTGAATATGAACGCACTCATTCATACTATAAAATTTGACGCCTTTAACGCATATATACTTTAGATTATGAATGTGACGTTATTCGGCAGCAATATTCCAGTCAATATCTACCATGAGTGTAAAAAATGATCATGATGTTTAATTAGATAGTTGAATTAATGTGATTGACGTTTCAAGTTAAGGATAAATTTATTTAGTAGGGGCTAAATGTCTGTTTTGGAACAAAAAGGCCATATAGTTTAGCTACATCAAAAGAAAATTAAATGGAAAGAACTAGAAGAATCAGTCAAAAATAAAAGTGGCTCTATAAACAATGTCCCCTACCAACAATCAGTGACAAAACTAACGAATGGAAAAAAGCTTCTACGTGAATGCCGTCACTTACCAAGGATTGGACGAAAAGAGTCACAATCACATGTGGCTATGGCGGTAGCCAGTAAATTGCTCGAAAACAATTGCTCGAAAGACAATTGCTCGAAAAACAATTGCTCGAATGAACAATTGCTCGAAAGAACAATTGCTCGAAAGACAATTGCTCGAAAAACAATTGCTCGAACGAACAATTGCTCGAATGAACAATTGCTCGAATTAACAAATTGCTCGAATGAACAAAATTGCTCGAATTATAAAAATGCACAGTTTTCGATTTTTTAAAAGTCAGTTATTCATGAAGTGGAGCTGCACCTAACAATCCTTGTTTCTTTTCAGTAATTGATCATTAATCATTCTATAAATGATTTTAATTATTACTCATTCTGCATAATTTTTTTTTAAACCGTTTGGGCCATCTCGTATGTAACATGTGAATTGGAATCATGTGGTGAATCAGTACTATTCATGTTTTTCATATAACCTGAAAATTTATTTATTACTAGCCTATCTGTATGTGGTACCTCAATAGGTGAAATAACTCAAAGTTATGGCAGAGTCTTAATAAATCTACAAAAAAAATTCGGGTTTTATGATAAAAAAAAAATGAATAGTAGTGATTCACCACATGATTCCAATTCACATGTTACATACGAGATGACACAAACGGTCTAAAAAAAAGATTATGCACAATGAGTAATAATTAATATCATTTATAGAATGATTAATGAGCATTTACTAAAAAGAAACAAGGATTGTTAGGTGCAGCTCGACTTCATGAATAACTGACTTTTATAAAATCGAAAACTGTGTAATTTTATAATTCGAGCAATTTTATTCATTCGAGCAATTTGAAAATTCGAGCAATTGTTCATTCGAGCAATTGTTCGTTCGAGCAATTGTTTTTCGAGCAATTTTTTTTCGAGCAATTGTTCTTTCGAGCAATTGTTCATTCGAGCAATTGTTTTTCGAGCAATTGTTTTCGAGCAATTGTCTTTCGAGCAATTGTTTTCGAGCAATCTACCTAGAACCGGCTATGGCGGATGGAAGAAGGAGATGAAGCCTACGAGCCTACCTCACACAAAATATGAATAGGAAAATGAAGAGGTGATGGAAATAATGCCATCCTAATACAAAAATCCAAGACATCGCAGTTGATGAATATAACCTCAGCGTTATTCTCCAAAACTGCAAGTAGCGTTAAAAAAATAAAACATGGTAAAATAATACATTCCAAATTATAACAGTTCGTGGCTGAAGGGACACTATCCCCTTTTACATTTACGATATTATAGACTGTAAAGAGTAGTGGTAAGGTTATAAAAGTAAAGTAGATAGCTTTAAAAAATTTTATTGGTAAAGTTAAGCTATACATTGTAAATCTTACTTATATATTTTTCTTTCTAAATGATTGTCAAGAATTGTAAAATGAGTATCACTTGTTACTGTGAGTATCACTAAGTTTCTATCATACCAGAGTATCACTTACCAGTAATGAAGAACTTCATAAACTTAATCTCTTTGAAGATTAATAAAAAATGTGACTATACTTACAAAAATAAATTGGAAGAATAATGAGAGATTAGGTCGCCAACTTTGATAACGTGTTCCTCGGTACAAAGAGTGCTCAGGTGTGGGAGCATATGCCCTTCATCTATGTCCATCCCAATCACCAGAATTCTATTGAGAGATTCCAATGGTTTTATGAACTGGTTTGAAATCCGGACAGTGTTTCTGAAAATTGAAACGAACGATCATTATAAACAATTCACTGTATATAAAAATTTTACTAAAATGAACATAAATACTAAATTTATGTTCAACTAGACAGCTGATATTGTTGTTATTAATCAACAGATGAATAATAATACTTCAAAACTAACTAGGTACACCGCACTTCAAAACAAACTAGGCACACTGTTGTTCAAAACTAACTAGGCACACTGTTGTTCAAACCTAACTAGGCACACTGTTGTTCAAACCTATCGAGGCACACTGTTGTTCAAACCTAACGAGGCACTCTGTTTTTCAAACCTAATGAGGCACACTGTTGTTCAAACCCAACTAGGCACACTGTTGTTCAAACCTAACTAGGCACACTGTTGTTCAAACCTAACTAGGCACACTGTTGTTCTAAACTAACTAGGCACACTGTTATTCAAAACTAACTAGGCACACGTGTTATTCAAAACTAACTAGCACACTGTTATTCAAAACTAACTAGGCACACTGTTATTCAAAACTAACTAGGCACACCATTATTCAAAACTAACTAGGCACACCGCACTTGAAACTAACTAGGCACACCGCACTTGAAACTAACTAGGCACACCGCACTTGAAACTAACTAGGTACACCGCACTTGAAACTAACTAGGCACAACGCACTTGAAACTAACTAGGCACACCGCACTTGAAACTAACTAGGCACACCGCACTTCAAAACTAACCAGGTACACTGCACTTCAAAACTAACCAGGTACACTGCACTTCAAAACTAACCAGGTACACTGCACTTCAAAACTAACTAGGTACACTGCACTTCAAAACTAACATATCAAATTCATATGAAGCGGAGCAACACTTAAATGTTCAATTATTCAATAAAAAATAATAAAAAAATTATCACTCTCACGAGAGATCACTACACTAATTTTTTTTTAAGTGTTGCTTCGCCTAAAACGCTCATTAATGAAAAACAGTCTCCCGAGATATCTTTCAGCTGTCCGTGTATCGTGACTTGCAGCAGAAGAAAAAGAATGCTCTGGAGTTTGAAGTCATGTTTTGGCTGCGAGGAGTAGTCAGTGGTGAAACAGTACACATGGTGAAGAGAGACGCGCTAATTGTCCTCTTTTGTTAAGCGCTTGAAACGATGGGGAGGGGGTGTGCCGGCCGGCAACGCAGTTTGGGAGTTTCGGAACTACGGAAACCAGCTGTTTATCTATCTGCTAGTGTTAAATATTAGCCACTTTATCGAAGTGTGGAGATTGGAGCAATAGCTGAGAGAGCTCTTTGTGGAACTATATGCAATGCTACTGTCTATTTGATTCCTGCCACTATGGACCTTGTTCTGAGACTACCTATGCTGAGGGCGAGGGGATGTAACGAGTGACTAACGACTACATGGAGAGCAGAGATATACCCGAGGAACGATTCATAATTAGTTCAAGGATTGATCTGAATCTGGAGGGCTAAGTGGTATTCCTTTTTCCGGGTCTACCCATCCTTACTATTTTTGCTCTTTGCAAATTACGTTGAAGGCGAAGCTGGCATGTCAGGAGATTTCTAAGATCTAATTAGCTAATCATCTTATAGTCGTCATTTATATAAAATTGAAAATTGTATTACCAATAACTTGTTAAAATGTTGTTAAGACAACTTTACGTTTTTACAATATAGTAATTAATCTTTATTTCCCTGAGTATTTTTTTATACAACCTGTAGGCCTGAACTTAAATTAGCCCTATGCAAATTCCAGAATTTAGTTCATGGCGCCCAAACAGGGACTGTTGGCATTTCCCGGGTGAAAAAGACTCTTGTTGTTATCTCTTAAAGAAAAGAAATCTCCTTAATGGCCGGCTCTACCTTCTCCTTGTGTTTCTATGCGCTATGTTATAAATTTGAAATTTGATAACTTTTCTCTTGATTTATAATTTTATTTAGGTTTCATGTTGAATTTGCTATAGTCTATGTTCTTACCATAGTTCTATTGATACTTTGTTAATTTTTACAAATAAAGATGTCTGAAGCTGAAAAAGCATTGCTCTTAGAGCAAAAGCGCTTGACTAACTCTCGTAGATATAAAAGAGGTAAAGTAACTCGACTTCATAACCAAAGAGGTGATTTTGAAGAGTTGTCAGAGACAGAGAGATTGACTACATTGGCTAAATTAAAATCCTATCAGGAAAAACTAACCACACTTGATGAAAATTTTCAGAAGGTATTGTGGAAGGTTACCGATAATGAAGTTGATTTAAATGCAGAGACTGAGACATGCAGTGACTACTCTGATAGGATTTTTGAGTGTATAGCTGAAATTGAGAGTTGTAGCAATCCTAACACTCCTCCAGTTAGCCAGCATCAGGACAATTTCAGAACTTTATTAAAACCTCCGACCACACCTCTGCCCACCTTTGCGAAATTTGAGGGTGAAAATTTCACCTGATTTATTCACCAGTTTGAAGAAACTGTGAGAAAATTTAAGTTCCCTGATTATGACAAACTTTTACTTTTGAAAGATAATTTGTATGGCAGAGCTAGATTATTGATAGATTCTCTGGAAGTTAATAAACAAACTTATAGTCATGCTAAAATACTACTTACCTCTGCCTTTGCTTCTAGAGATTTACAAATTTTCAATGCAATTAAAAATTTAACTCAAATGAAATTGACCTATGAGCAAGATCCTTTTGAGCATGTCAGTAAAATGAAATCTTTATCAGAGACTATTAAAGATTTAAGAATTGATGTGGATCATTTCCTGCAATATTTTTATTGGAATGGTCTTAATGATAGCTTTAAGTCTAAATTAACTGATATTACTAACCAAACTAGACCAAGCCTTGCTGAAATTGAGGAACATTTTTTTGTTGCAAGTGAGAGATATCTAGCATCTGTGGAACACTATAAAACTAAATGGGGAAGAGACAATGCTCCTGAGGAAACATCCAGTTTTGCAGTAAAAGTGGATGTTAAGTCAGAAAGACCTAAAGAAGGGTTTAAGTCTTGTTCTCTTTGTACTAAAGATATTGGTTCTGATGCTGATCACTCCATATTCAAATGTTCAGTTTATAAGACTCCTGCAGCCAAAGTGCAGAAGTTGAAATATTACAAAGGTTGTCTCAAGTGTGCTAATCTTTCTCATGATTTGAATAGCTGTAGGTTTAAGTTTAATAGAAAGTGTTCTTGCTCCAGTTGGCATTTTTCATTTTTATGTTTGGGAGATAATCTTAACCCTAGGTTAGGAATTAAGAGTCCAAAGGGGTCACTTGAAAAGAACAGCACATCTGTTGTTAAAAAGTCCTCTAATGTCATTATTACAGAAGCCTTTCATAATGTATTAAGTAGTGATTCTATATTACCAACTTTTTGTTGTAAACTAAATGATAAGGTGTTGAGAACATTGAAGGATGGTGGATGTCAGTGTAATTTTGTAACCTCTAGAATAGCTGAGGAACATTCATTGAATAGTAATATGCCATTACTATGGAATCATGATGTGTCTCATAAGTTAGGGAAGAATTTCCATTTATCAAAGCTTATTTTAAGGAACTGCATTAATAAACTGAAAAATAAGCCTGATTTGATAGAACTTATGCATAACACTATTGTTGAGCAACAAAATTTGGGGATAATAGAGAAAATAGATAATTTAGAGACCTTCATGAGAGAACACCCTGAATATTCTTTCCTCCCCCACATGGCGGTTTTCAAACCAAACAAAGAGACTACAAAATGTAGAATTGTGTTTATGTCCAACTTACATGAGAACTCTAAAGGTTCTCAGTCTGTCTTGCATAACCAAGCAATGTATAGTGGCCCATCTCTTAACCAAAAAGTTTCCAGTTCTTTGTTGCATTTGAGATTTGACTCTAAACTCCTGATATTTGATTTAGAGAAAGCATTTAATCAAATTAAATTAAGAGAATGTGACTCTAATAGACTTTGTTTTTTGTGGTACAAAAATCCCTTTTTCCTCTTCCACCCATGAGTGCCATTACCGGTGTTTTTGTCCCTTTTCATCACATTACCTGAAAAGTGACTGCACTCGCGGGGCGTCTTTACTTTATCCGTGAGCAATATGTCACCACAGTGGTAGGTGACTTTGTTCTTGGAGCCACTTTTCTTTTGACTGCTTCTTTCAGTCCCTTGTATTTAAATTTTCTTTTTAGCGTCGGCAATATGGATCTTGCTCCGAAGCAGACGTTAAAATCCCTACTAAAGTAATTAGTTATTCTCTATTTTTTTTTTTCCAAAAAGAGTAAACAACCGTGCCTCACAATTACCTCTTGTCTGCACTGTACTTGTACATTTATTTGTTTTATTCTTCTGCCTAAAAAGTTTCTATATGAAACTTCGTATAGGCTTGGATTTGATTATTGTTTAGATTACTTAATTTATAGCAAAAATTTGTAAATATAATTGTATAAATGCTTATATGTAATCAGTATTTTTCATGTATGTAATCTTTTTATTTATTTTTTTCCAATAAAGAATCAATCAATCAATCAAAAATCCCTTAGAAGGTGATTTCTCTTTGGTTGCATTTAGGAATGTAAAATTAAGTTTTGGTCTCAGATGCTCTCCCTTCATACTGATGCTATCTTTGTATAAATTATTGATGTTAGATTCAGAATCAGATTCTGAAAATCTTAGAGATTTAAAGAGCCTAATATTCCTATGTTTTTATATGGACAATGGAGCCTTCTCATGTAACAGTGAAGCAGAATTGGAGTGGGCTTATAATCATATCCACTCCATATTTAATCCTTATAAGTTCACAGTTCAGCAAATTGTTACATATGACAAATTACAGGATAAGATTGATTAAGACTTATCGGTAGAGAAGACTCCATTCGAAGTCAAATTGTTGGGTTTGAATTGGGATAGGAAGGAAGACGAATTATATACCTCTAAGATTAATTTGAATGTATCTGCCAATACCAAACGAGAAGTTCTTAAAACGATTGCATCACAATATGACATATTTAATTTCAATGGTCCTCTTATGAATAGGTCTCGTTTGTTCATGCACAGGTTGCAAGTTGATAAATCCTTATCATGGGATACTAAACTACAATTTGATTTGCAGAGAGAATGGAAAAATATTTCCAGGCAGGCCAACTCCGCGCCCCAGATAAAGCTACATAGGAGTGTGGGAGAAAGAGGTAATCGATTTAGGTTGATTGCTTGCACTGATGCTAGCAAAGATATGTACGGGGTTGCAGACTACATCCAGAATCTGAATTCGGAGAATAGTTCCTTCTTGCTCGCCAAAAACAGGATAGTAAACACTACTCTGGAAGGTAAGACTATTCCCTCATTAGAATTGCAAGCAATCTTGCTCGGTGTTCGATGCTTAATTGACACTTACAATGAGTTAAGCGGCCCAAATTGTGTTAAACCTATTCAAATTGGTGAACTGAATATAATGTCAGACAGTTCTGTGGCATTATCATGGATTAAATCTTATTTTGTACAGTTGGATAAGATGCACAGAAGGCCTGTATTTATACTGAATAGATTACAAGAGATAGGTAAATTATGTGAGAATTTTCCTGTGAGGTTTGATTTCGTGTCAGGAATAGAAAATCCAGGTGATTGTACTACTAGGTGTTTATCGTACAAACAGCTATTGAATACAAATTATTCAACTGGACCAAATAACACCGTTCCCTTGGAGCGTTCAGAGAACTTGATATCGTTCACGGTACCTAATCCAACCTTTACCAAACCCAGGGAAACTTCTAGCAATACTTTAATTGTGAACCATATCGTTGATCATTCTGTTTCTGAACATTTAATTCCCTTGGAAAGATATTCGAAACTAGACAAGCACATGCGAATTTATGCATATGTATTGAAATTTATTCATATACTTAAAAACAGGTGTGCCTCTATGAATAAATGTAAACATAAGACACTTAGCCAAGAAAACAATTTCATAGAGATAGCAAGATTGAATACAATCAGAGTTGAACAAAGAAAAAACTTTCCTGAAATCTTTGATTATTTCAGCTCTGGTTGTTCAGCTATAAAAGACATTCCAGATTTGGTTACCAGGTTGAATGCCTATGTGGATGTGGGTGGAATAGTCAGAATCAAAAGCAAGTGTAACAGATTCAAACCTTACGAGCGAAGGTGTAATTTTCCAATCTTATTGCCCAGAGATTCAATACTAACTAAGCTTTCTATTCTAGCTATTCATGAAAAGTTTAATCATACCGGAGTGTATAACTTGTTGGCTGAGTTGAGAAAACGTTTTTGGATTCCTTGCTGTTACTCTGTTGTGAAGAGTATTCTTAAAGATTGTATAGTATGCAAAAGATTTAACGCAAGACCAGTAAAACTAAATCAGAGCCCGTATCGGGAATTCAGATTACACCCAAATAGCATACCATTTAGCTATGTGTACATGGATTATATTGGACCTTATTATAATTACACAGAAACAGGAAAAATGAAAATTTGGATCTTAATCATAACATGTATGTTTACGAGAGCGGTTAATCTGAAGATAACGATAGATCTTTCCATAAGAGAATTCCTTAGAGCATTTCAGTTACACTCCTTCGAGCATGGAATACCGGAATACTGCATTTCCGATTTAGGATCTCAATTGGTAGCTGGTGGTAATGTCATTGTGGATTATTTGAAGGATGCTGACACCCAATTGTTTTTTCAGGAGAATGGTGTCAAATGCATAGCTTTCGATCACTACTTCAAAGGTTGCAGCCAAATGGGAGGCATGGTAGAGGTACTCGTAAAGATGACCAAAAGACTCATCTATGGCGCTGTCAGGAATAATGTGCTCGAACAGCGTGAATTCGAGTTTCTGATAGCGCAAGTTGTACACATTGTTAATAGAAGCCCAGTCGCATTTAAGAATGCCTTGCGATTGGAACCAGGAGAAGTGCCTCAACCGATAACCTCTGAACAGATTGTCAGAGGCTATGAATTGAACTCCATTAATATCATACCGGATCTCCATGAGGATAACGAGGTTGATCCGGAGTGGTTTGACAAGGAACCGCCCGCTATAGCTGCGAATCTGTACGAAAAGCTTCGTAAAGTGAGGAAAAAACCTGCTTGATGTCTACAGCAATGAATTCTTGATTAATCTTATTAACCAAGCAACTGATAAGAAATCGAGGTACGAAACCAAGCTTCACGATAAGTTGGAAGTCAATGACTTGGTACTCTTGCGTGAAGAGAATACAAAACCTTTACGTTTCCCATTGGGAATAATTTGCGAAGTGAAGACAAACGTACTAGGTGAAGTAAACAACGTTATTGTCCGTAAAGGGAAGTCTGGAGAACTCACGAAGAGACATGTATCCTCTTTGATCCCTTTGCTGAAATCGAATGAAAACTCTGATGCAGTCTACCCTGAAAAAAGCGTCAAGGAATCACAGACAGCAAGACTTCCATCCAAGTGGAAAGCAGCTCTAGAAAGTAGGAAAAAAACTAGAAACCTATTTTCTAGTATGTAGATATGTGTAACTTTATTTGTATATAATGTTAGTTTCTAAGTAGTTAGTTTGTTTATTAGGTTTTTTGGGTCTTGTTGTAGCTAGTTGTTCTTCTAAATTTTAAGTTTTTAACTAAAATTTGAACGTTCCCCTGCAGTGTAGAAAATATTCATATTCATATTTAGTGTACATCTTTTAAAATATTTTTTCGACATATCAAATTCATATGAAGCGGAGCAACACTTAAATGTTTAATTATTCAATAAAAAATAATAAAAAAATTATCACTTTCACGAGAGATCACTACACTAATTTTTTTTAGGTGTTGCTTCGCCTAAAACGCTCATTAATAAAAAACAGTCTCCCGAGATATCTTTCAGCTGTCCGTGTATCGTCACTTGCAGCAGAAGAAAAAGAATGCTCTGGAGTTTGAAGTCATGTTGTGGCTGCGAGGAGTAGTCAGTGGTGAAACAGTACACATGGTGAAGAGAGACGCGCTAATTGTCCTCTTTTGTTAAGCGCTTGAAACGATGGGGAGGGGAGGGGGTGTGCCGGCCGGCAACGCAGTTTGGGAGTTTCGGAACTACGGAAACCAGCAGTTTATCTATCTGCTAGTGTTAAATATTAGCCACTTTATCGAAGTGTGGAGATTGGAGCAATAGCTGAGAGAGCTCTTTGTGGAACTATATGCAATGCTACTGTCTATTTGATTCCTGCCACTATGGACCTTGTTCTGAGACTACCTATGCTGAGGGCGAGGGGATGTAACGAGTGACTAACGACTACATGGAGAGCAGAGATATACCCGAGGAACGATTCATAATTAGTTCAAGGATTGATCTGAATCTGGAGGGCTAAGTGGTATCCCTATTTCCGGGTCTACCCATCCTTACTATTTTTGCTCTTTGCAAATTACGTTGAAGGCGAAGCTGGCATGTCAGGAGATTTCTAAGATCTAATTAGCTAATCATCTTATAGTCGTCATTTAAATAAAATTGAAAATTGTATTGCCAATAACTTGTTAAAATGTTGTTAAGACAACTTTACGTTTTCACAATATAGTAATTAATCTTTATTTCCCTGAGTATTTTTTATACAACCTGTTGGCCTGAACTTAAATTAGCCCTATGCAAATTCCAGAATTTAGTTCAGCTAAATAGGAACACTGTAGTTCAAAGCTAACTAGGAACACTGTAGTTCAAAGCTAACTAGGCACACTGTTGTTCAAAACTAACTAAGCACAATGTTGTTCAAAACTAACTAGGCACACTGTTGTTCAAAACTAACTAGGCATACTGTTGTTCAAAACTAACTAGGCTCACTGTAGTTCAAAGCTAACTAGGCACACTGTAGTTCGAAGCTAACTAGGCACACTGCAGTTCAAAGCTAACTAGGCACACTGTAGTTCAAAGCTAACTAGGAACACTGTAGTTTAAAGCTAACTAGGAACACTGTACTTCAAAGCTAAGTAGGCACACTGTAGTTCAAAGCTAACTAGGCACACTGTAGTTCAAAGCTAACTAGGCACACTGTAGTTCAAAGCTAACTAGGCACACTGTAGTTCAAAGCTAACTAGGCACACTGTAGTTCAAAGCTAACTAGGCACACTGTAGTTGAAAACTAGGTACACTTTAGGTAATTGCAATAACACAAAAATATTCTAACAAATGAAATTTATAGGTATAATACTGAGCAAGTAACACTTGCAGAGTTCACTTCTAATGTTAGACAATGAATAATTGTTATATTGCTATGACGTGTGGATGCATTATTTCAAAGGTAGTATACTTGTATAAACACATAGGCAACAATCCTATATCATGAAGATCCTAAAGACTTAGGTAAATGTTAACTTTATAAATTAGTGGTAAATTTATCGACAGATACCTACCTAGAACTAATAATTTTGGTGTCTTTGGCTTGAATATCATACCTTATAAAAAAAGACTGGTATTTGACTTGGTACTTGTATCAGTTACAAATATGGTATCGTTGCATCTCTTGTAAATTCCATTGTGTCTATTATTTAAGATTGAAAAGAGAGCTGAACTTACCCAATACTTCATATTGAATAGCATCATGTCCTCTTCATCATCTAAAGACATGTTATAGTTTGAACTGAATATCCTTGATTGTTTGATACATACAAATTTTCTCAAACTTTTCCTCAAACTATTTTCCTTTTAGAATGTATTGAATAAATTATATTCCTGAAAAGAAAAACATTAGTTTTGACATATATAACAAATTTAACAACATATATAAAAATAGCCTAGTTAGTAACAATATCCAGAGAGAGGAATACAGATTATCATAGAACAAACTCACAATTTGAGTTAGCTATGTATAATTTTAATTGGCTTTAACTGTCATACTCTGTAACCCAGTCTGCAAAAGATGCACGAAGTTGTGAAATTTATCCGGTGACTATTATGGCCTTGAAATTAGTGTCCTGAATTACTTGGCGACAATCCTAATTAATTCCTATGTTTACATGTAATTATGGAGAGTATTTTGAGATTTCTTGCCATCTTGGAGAGAAATTTAAAATTCTTTGGAGAGAAATTGCTCCAAAAATTGAATATCTGAAGACTGATTGTGCATGTTTTGCAGACTGGTCTGTAACATGGAGGAAAAGTGACAACCGTCAAAGAAAAGTGACCTCCGTCAAAGAAAAGTGACCTCCGTCAAATAAAAGTGACCTCCGTCAAATAAAAGTGACCTCCGTCAAATAAAAGTGACCTCCGTCAAAAAAATGACCTCCGTCAAAGAAAAGTGACCTCCGTCAAAGAAAGTGACCTCCGTCAAAAAAAGTGACCTCCGTCAAAGAAAAGTGACCTCCGTCAAAGAAAAGTGACCTCCGTCAAAGAAAAGTGACCTCCGTCAAAGAAAAGTGACCTCCGTCAAAGAAAAGTGACCTCCGTCAAAGAAAAATAACCTCCGTCAAAGAAAAGTGACCTCCGTCAAAGAAAAGTGACCTGCGTCAAAGAAAAGTGACCTGCGTCAAAGAAAAGTGACATCCGTCAAAGAAAAGTGACCTCCGTCAAAGAAAAGTGACCTCCGTCAAAGAAAAGTGACCTCCGTCAAAGAAAAGTGACCTCCGTCAAAGAAAAGTGACCTCCGTCAAAGAAAGGTTTCTAGCTAATGTAGCTAATGCCAAAATTTACATGAGAATATGTACCTAAATGTAAAATGTATTGAAACTGTCAAGATGCATCATTATATAATCTGAATAATCATCATCATGCCATGTTCAAGAGAATGGCAGATTGTAAGCCAATTTCGAGCCAAAATTTAAATATTCTGAGACAGGTCAATTTTGGCTCATTTCTTAAAATTTAAGGCCAAATTAACATGGGAACATAGGAATTAAATCAAAATGTTAAGCCAATTAGACATATCTGAGTTTTGACCTTTACAAATGTAAGGCTGAGGGTCAATTAATTGGCTTTAACTGACACAATTGTATACAGAGATCTCTTTTTATGATCAAAGTAAAATAATTAAGGTAAATGGGTATAGGGTAGCTTGTATAGGTAGGAGAGAATTCAAAACTATTTAAGAAAATTCAATATATCTAGTGGAGACTCGAGCAAATATCTATCTCCATGACTCACTTAATGCCCAAACTGTATTTCATGGTAAATTGCACCCGCTGCACCCATTTATCAGTGGAATTTTTCCCATTAAAAAATAATATTTTAGTAAAGTCAGTGGATTTTAGCTATTTATTCCTATGTTACTATATATTTTTAATTTTTGGTGGCTAAATAAAAAAAATGTTGGTGGCTCATTCAAATATCATGAAATAGGTAGGTATCATAGGTATGTATGTTGGTGAATTTTTTTTCAGCTTTTTGGAAAATTGAGTAGAATTTTGTACACCAAATACAGTCTGGTTGTTGATTCAAGTACCATCAGTCATAAATTTGAAACAACATAAATCAAATTTACTACAAATAGGTATCATAAATCATCTTTCAAAGTTTTGAGTGGTTAAATAAGTTGGAAAACCTGTAAATAACAAGTAAATCAGTGAAATCACTCCTAAAATAGTCTAAAGCGATACACATGCATCAGGCATGAAGCATAAGGATGTTCCTAAGTTTAAAATCTTCACTAGGAAACAAAATATCTCCTTTAAAGTATCTTAAAACATGGCTTTCGATCTACCTAATAGAACGTACGGTGGGTTTAGATGGCACCTTTTAGATACGTATCAATATAGGCTATAGCTACTGGCGACTATGTCCACAGTGCACACTTTGAAACATGGCTAAGGTATGTATCAGAGTGTGTGAACGAGTTGACCATTTAAAATAGAAGCCAACTAATTTGCTTTAACTTACATCGGTAGTACTCTATAACTTGAGTCGCCTGTGGGTAAAAGAGCTACATAGTTATGTAGCACCGTCACTAGCTGTAAGTCTGTAACCTATGGAACTCTTGAGTCACTAGTCACAGTGGGAATAACTGGGATATAGGCCTATGTGCTATTTAGAGTACAAGTTACAGTGCTTTTCCTGATACCAATGTGCTAGTACATTATACATAGCTAGCCCATAGGTAGGTGAAAATTCATTTATTGTTTGGTAGATAACTGGTGTCATGAGTAGGTACCTACCTAGGTAGGTAGTGAATTTCAACCAGCAATAATCCCAAAAAAGTTTAAATTAGCTAGGCTATAATATATAGCCTAGCTAATTTTTTTTCAATAGGATACATTAACCACTGAACTCTTAAATATTATACACGTGATAGATACACAATTTCACTTTCACCAATAAATTATTAACTTAAAACATAAAATCACCACAGACCTTATTTTAAACTAGAAACTATTCAAAAAACGGTAGGTTCAATGGTTGTCAATGAAAAAAATCCGATATTTTTCTTTAGAACCTATAGCTTTTTATACAAAATTGTTATATATATTTCGTTTTGCAACCCTGTTTTTAATAATTTCTGCATGGAAATGATTTTATCTATAAATAATTATTAAGAATGACCGATTTTTTCAATAAAGATTTCGTGTTATTAGGTATTCTTGTATTCCAATATACCTATTTAAATGGCGCAGATGAAGAACAATACATGATTAATGTTATAATATTATTATTATATCATTTTAACTGGTTAGTTATTGCAATTATTTCCCTTATAATAGTGAATCGTTGTTAGATGATCTAAATTAATTTTCTATGCTAACTATATATACCTATATGCAGTATGCACTATATACAATATACATATTGGAGTAAACTTATTAAACTAAGGCCATGGTCAGCTTGTTTATAAGAATGTCATTATATATTCCATATATGATATATTTAATATATTCTCACATGCCAAAAGTTTAATTCAACAAATAATAACCTAGGTATAGCAGAGTAAATAATTACCTAATAGCTTATAAATAGAAAACATGATATGCAATGGTAGTTTAGTATGCTTATAATTTATCTTTATAAATCATTTTATCTATAATCAAGCATCAGCACTTTGATATTTATGGTAATTATTTAAGAATGTCTCTTGTAACTACGATTGTCAGTCACATGTACGCATGGAAGTACTATTTGCTACTACATCATCGATGTGTGAGTCTAATGAGAGCTGTTTCAGTTCATTCAGTGAGAAGATACAGAAAAACTGTATACTGATTTTCTGATAAAGCCCGATATCAACATTGTCAGCCTTCACTATTGCTTTGATCTTCTTTAAATGTAACTTTAAAATATTTTAATGGTTCACTCTGACAAATGAGAAATAAAAAAGTGCATAAAAAAAATTACTCAATGACATCCATGGTTAAATAAATATTAGGTAATAATAGATTTATTCATAAAACTGAATGAGCCAAACCAAAATGAGTAGTGAGTAATATATGCCATATAATAATACCTGACCAAGAACAAAAGTGATTAATGTATATTTCATATTAAGGCTATCCACCAATTAATTAAATAAAGCTATTATTATAATTAGCTAAACTATCGATAAAGAAGTTGAATTTTTGTTCAAATTAATTTGTTGGATTATGATTCATGAGCAATATGGTGCTTCAATCTCTGGAGATTTTCGCCTATATTATCGACTATAAACTCTGAAGATTTTCTTTGCTCTGTTCTCCACAGTTTTCGGCAGATAATAACGCGTCAAACCTCCGCAGATTATCTCGTCCATATACTTCCGTGGCCTCTGTAGGTCGCGGTTAACATTTGTAGAAAGCAGAGATTATATGCTGAGCGCTGCTTAGAAATGCTGAGACTGCCGTAAACTACAGTAAAACGTCCGCTATACTGCACCAAATTTTAACTGGGTTAATTTGGTAAAACCTGGTGATTTATTAAAGTAAAACAAGGTGGTATAATAAAGTAAACCAATAAGATGTATTAATTTGGTAAA
The DNA here is from genome assembly GCA_947561585.1 of Caprella mutica. NCBI lineage: Eukaryota > Metazoa > Arthropoda > Malacostraca > Amphipoda > Caprellidae > Caprella > Caprella mutica. The sequence continues at coordinate 219,244 of CANNZV010000212.1, read as the reverse complement.
ATATGGTGGTTTAATAAGGTAAAACAAGGTGGTTTAATAAGGTAAAATGATGTGGTTTAATAAGGTAAAATAAGGAGTTTTAATAATATAAAACAAGGTGGTATATGTGGTTTAGTAAGGTAAAACAAGGCGGTTCAATAAAGATCCAACTTTTCACTTTGTTTTTCATTTCAAGTTTCAATCAGTAAAGTTAATAGCAAATAATCAGTCTCATTCGTTTCCAATCATTCGAATTTCACAATACATGCATTTCAAACTTATAACTACTAGATGATTAGCATTAAAATGTGTTTTAAATCAAGTAAATAAACTTGTTCAAGTTTAATTAATATGACATTTAACCAGGAAATTATATGATTTTTCGTCATATCTAAATTCGATATATACCTAATTACCAATTGTATATTTGATATTTCGATAAGATCTTTCACATATTACAGAAAATACTTTGATCATTGAAATAGGGTAATAAAGTCCGAGTTCTCATACCGTTCCACATCTTCAATCATTTAAGAAAAATGATTATAATTTAATGTTTTAAATCATTACAAATTATAAGGTTTTTATTAATATAATTGAAAGTGTGGAACCATTCAATAACTCAGAACTTATCTTTTACAAAGAATCGAAATTAAAACAGAGATTGAAATCTGCAAGTCACAAAGATTTTGATTGCTAAGAATAACTTACAAATTAAATTGATTATTTGATATGGAATCTAATGTTTATATAGGAACACATTTCTTGGAGGTAAATCTTAATGCGGAAGAAGGAAATAAGTGAACATGAATACGTATAGCTATACTGTTTGTATTAAAGTGTAAATGTATATAACAGATAAGACAGAGTAACCGATAGGACACAGTAGCCGATAGGACACAGTGGCCGATTGGACACAATAATCAATATAGGACACCGTAACCCATAGAACACAGTAGTCGATAGGATACAGTAACCGATTAGATACAGTAGCCGATAGGACACAGTAACCGATAGGATACAATAATCAATTCAGGACACCGTAACCGATAGGACACAGTAGCCAATATGACACAGTAGCCAGTATGACACAATAGCCGATATAACACAGTAACCGATAGTCAGTTACAAATTTGTTTCGTTACTTACTTTCGTCCAAATAGAAATATTTATAAATATTACACATCATTCCATTGTTGCTTACTGTAACATTGTTCTGTATATTCTAAGATGAGTATAGTAGCCTTATATACAGGGTGGTCCAGAATTAACTGACTCTTTTAATTTGCTAAGAACTGTAAAAACAAAAAAAAAGACGTAAAAATGTTCCAACTTGTTCTGTTTTAAATGGATAACTTTTTTGTGGGTAATCGTATTTAGTTATCAACTAGAGAAGAACTTTCTGCCTATTAGATGTCCAGGTAACTCTAGCCCACCCTGTATATTATATAGATTTCATGAGATATGGTGGAGTGACCCAAACAAGGCAGCTAAACAATACCTTTGTCGTCTGCTCTCTCTAATTAATGTCCTAACGACATAACCAAAATGTCATAATTTTAAAATTTATATCAAATTTTAAATAAATACACTTTATAAATATATAAAGTGAAGATACAATTATTTCTACTTCTATACACTTCAGATGCCAATTTCATGTATTTGATGAAAAAAAATCTATTGTTGAATTATGACAATGCTGTCGCAAACGAGCGATATACAGGGTGGCCCAGAAGTAACTGACCCTTTTAATTTGCTAATAAAAAGAAAACTATGAACGCTAGAAAGTTTAAACTCGTTTTATTGGAAAGAATAACATTTTATAGTTAATTAACACTATGTTTTGATCATAATATCCTTTAAATGGCCGCCAAGGTTTTTTTGACAAATTATGGCCCTTTTCCTTGATGCTCCCATGACGCTCATTAGTGTATCTGGCGAGAGTTGAGCTATTTCAGAAGAAATGTTGTTTATAAGTTCTTGTGAATTTGTTGTATTTGTTCCATTAACTCGTGACTTGAGGTAGCCCTACAAAAAGAAGTCGCATGGGGTCAAATCTAGCGAACGAGGGGGCCACTGGATATTTCCAAATCGTGAAATTAAATGATTTGGAAAGAAATCTCTTAACAATGTTAGAGTTTCTCTTGCCGAATGAGCTGGGGCTCCATCCTGTTGAAACCAAGTACTATGGTTTAAATTCTGTCTCTCGAGTTCTGGAATAAGAAGTTCTCTTATCATCTTTCGGTACATTTCACCAGAGACTATATCAGTTACGCCATCACTTTAAAAAAGTAAGGACCAAGAACAGTTGAGAAGCAGTTACTCCAAATTCTGGAATTATGTCTATTTACATGTCAGATAAGTGGATGTGAGCTTCATCATGTATATTACTTTATATAAAAGGAATAGATTTTTAGTGAATGTTGATAAACCTGAAAATTTAAGTAGAGATTGATTATCTTTTGAGATATGAAAGTTATTTATTGAGTATCATTTCTGGACCACCCTGTGCAGTGTGCGGTACTAGGAAAATTACCACTGGGAAAATTGCCACTGTGAAGATTGCCACTGGGAAAACTGCCTCTAGGAAAACTGACACCGTGGAAAAACTGCCACTGGGAAAATTGCCACTGTGGGAAAACTGCTAATGTGGAAAGATTGCCACCCGGAAAACTGCCACTGAGGAAAATTGCCACTGTGAAAAGATTGACTCCCGGTAAATTGCCACTGTACATATATAAATTAATACAGATTTTTTTTAAATCTCAAAATTTTAAGTACTGAATGCAATGTTAATCAGAATTTACTATATAATAATTTTTACAATGTGTACATCTCATTTTGACAAGTTATACGGTCTAAGTGAATTCTCCCCTCGGTTGGTGTGAGTGTGGTGATACGCAATTAATTCTTAGCTTAATGTGTTTAAATGTTTTTCTGTTATTACCAAGTGCATTAAAATGTACATAGTATCTTTATAATGTAGCAGACAACAAAAAAAGAATCTCGAAGTAAACTGCTTATAACTTTGGAATAAATCAAACTATTTCAATTCTTTTTGTATTATATTCAGAATTTTTTTTAATCACTTTGACAAATGACTTCAAATTGGTAACATGTTTCTTTTCTCAGCGTCATATTGAGAAATAGGAGTATAAAGGTTAGCACAAACCTGCTTTCCTGGAAAAAGTTATACAAAAGCTTACAACTATTTTTATTTTATTTTATAATAACTATATTATTATAACATAACGGTGAGAGAATTACATTTTTCCCAATTTCACGTAATTTGCTAGACTCTAGAGTTTAGAGTGATAGGAAACTCTTGTTTAAACTTAATACAATAAAAAGATTAAAAAATTATCTATTTACAGTCCTTGGAACACTGACATTAGAAACAAGTAGAGGTGGGAGTTTTTTTCATAATTAATCAATGAACATATTGCTAAATTTACGTTTAGCAAAGAATAGTTAATATTTCGGTTAATGGTGTTGTAATTATGTTTCAAAATATGTACGTTTATAAATGATAAAAAAAACTTAATAGAAAAGAAACATGTTGCACTAGTTCCAATAATAAATAAAATCTTGTTGCGTTAGTTTCAATAATAAATACAATTTTTTGCATTATAGTTTCAATAATGAATAAAATCTTGCAACATTAAATTTAATTTAAATAGTGAAAATTTTCTTTACATAAGATTCGAATGCTTATGTATTCAGTTCGGTATTTTTTTCAAAGACTAAAATATTTATTTTTAGTTTGTCCATGTGAAAGTTCACTTTACATAAAATTCGAATATTTTTGTATTCAGTACGGTATTTTTATTTATAGAGTAAAAGAGTAAAATATTTTTCTGGTTTGTTAATATATTGTTAATATATTATATAATGGCAATTCCACAGTGGCAGTTTTCCCAGTGGCAATTTTCCCACATTGGCAGTTTTCCTGGGGGCAATCTTCCCAGTGGCAAATTTCCCCGCACGGCAGTGTGCATTCCTATCATAAATGGGATGGAGGTTTTTATCCTACTACTACTACTCCTCTAATGTACCTATTTATTTTTTCTCTTCTTCTCTCTCTCCTATAAATTATAATGAATATTTGCTGAACATTCCATGAATATTCTCATCTAATCAAAGAGATGTGTTCCCATTTTGCGGCACCGTGATTTTTTTCCAAATAATCAATAACGGATGTAGTAGGAATCTCATAAGAGATTGGAGATGGAAGAGACAGGGTGACCCACAAAAAAGTGTACCTAAATTCAAAATCGCACATTTCAACAACTATTGAAGGTACAGTTTTGTTTCAACTATCATTTTGTTTAATGAATTAGTTTGCCTCCACAGTTAAATTAAATTTTCATAATTTTTTAATCATTTTTGTGAATATAACAATGCCTTAATTGATGGGTTGTGCAATTACGGTAAGAGAACAGACAATGAAGTAAGTACAAACATTAAAAATATATTAATTTGACAAAATCCCCATTAATAAAAACAGATACATTTCAATGTTTCAGGACTATTCAATAATTATTCCTTTTATAAATTAATGACTATCTGGAGAAAACTGTTCAAGTACAAAATGAAGGTACTAGTTTAAACTCCAACAAGTTACCTAATTGAAAATAGGAGCAGGTTCGAGGCAGTGGTTGTCACCACGGCAGCCAGGGAGCAGCAACAGTGCAGCGTAGGAGCCAAACTGACCGCTTTGGGGGCTAATTCTACTCCGGTGTAACTGCGCAAAACTACTCTGGGCACCAGCTCTTATTTACCTAGCGCGCTGCCTCACTGCGGATACGCAGCCTTCAGCCAAATCAGTTATAATAGTAATATAATATTGTAGTCGTGGCCTGGGGTCGCACATTCGCAATTAGGCAGCGTGCTAGGCAAATAGGAGCAGGTGCCCAGAGTAGTTCTGTGCAGTTGAGCTGGAGTAGAATAATATGCCTCAAAGTGTTCAGTTTGATTCCCACACTGCGCTCTCGCTGCTTCGTGGCTGCCGTGATGACTACATCGATCGACTGAACCGCTGCCTCAACCTTTTCCTATATTCCCTTGGATAGGGCCGTTCACTGTTCATGTCACAAGAAGACAGTAAGAACTGAAAACGAAATAAATTTTGTTTAGGAACCCTGTACAGAACAAATAAATAAGGAATAGATGTGAAACCTAGCTTCGATATATTATTTTTTCTATCAAAGAATTTTACATTCGGTTTACTACTTATCATTCATCTTCAAATACTGAATAACATTAAATAAAAGCCAAATAGGTTTACAATTTCAATGTAAGATATGAGTTCATTAACTAGTGATATATTGATTTGAAAAAGTTATATCCACTATGTTATCATTAAAAAAATACCTAATGTTCTATGGTAAAAAGAAAAAAATTTCGATCAGTTATTTTTCTATTATATTCTCTTGGAGTGGACCCAATGTCAAATTCTTTGAATCATGTGCTTAGTTAAGTATAGCTCAGCTGTGTGCGGACAGAGGATCGAAAGACAATGAATTGAAAGGCAAAGCATCGAAAGACAAAATATAGATGGATATAGTAAAGAAAAGCAATATATAGAAAATGAGAAAATATAAAGACAAAAATAGAAACATGATTTTCAGTATTTATACGTTTAAATTTATTTTTAACGTAATCTTGTTCTCTAATTTTGTTCTAAATTAAAAATAGTAGGGTGACATAATTGAGTTGTGTTCCGCATTGCTCGATCTGACCACTCTTCAATTATGTCAGTGGTACGAGGCAGATGTTCCATGATAAGGTTGAAAAAACTCCACACACATGGTTTGGAAAAAGGATTTGGTCTATTTATTCTGAATGGCCTTCATATCAATGAAATGAACCTTAATGGAGCATTAAGTAAAAATTAAATATTTTTAATGCAGTGTTCTTTTATAGAAAGGCAAATTCTTAATTTTCCGGGTTGTAACCAAGTCCACTTTTACCAGAGTCTATGGTATCAACTTAATATGCTACTGTAATATAAAAGTGAAGCTTCTCTATAGTGTCTGCTGTAACCATTTTATAAATTTGATCAATATTGGCCCTGGGCCCAAATTTCTGTGGAATCAATAATTGTACTAGGCTCAATTGTTTTGGGGCCCAATTGTCCTCGGCTCAATTTTCGGCTAGTCCAATTGCTGGGAACCAATTAACTTGGGCCCAACTGTTGGTCAATGAACAAAATTCACACTTCAAGTTATGTATAACTAATGTAACGTATGTTATTTAAAAAAAAAAAATTTTTCATTTGATCAATTTTCCATTCGATCAATTCTCCATTATTATGAATTTGATCGAATTTTCGTTACTTGGTTTTTGATACTTTAATTGTCTTTCGATACTCTGTCTTTCGATATTCTGTCTTTCGATACTTTGTCTTTCGATACTCTGCCCTAGTACCAGCTCAGCTGTAATAAGAATAATTAATGAGATATTATTCATGTGTAAAACATTTCTGACAATTTGATAGTACTTGATAAGTAGTGAATAAAACTTGGGTAATTTAAGATTTTCACAGCTATAAATATTATTTAAGGTAAAATAAATATTCTAGGCGATAGCAGAGATTTTAGAGAATACACTGTGGAAATTTTAAATCAAAATTCCACTCGTAACTATGTAAATAAGTTAATTAAAGGAGAACCCAACCAGTTTCTTCTATTTTTTCATATCTTAATTAATTGGCGCGTCGCCCTTCGTAATGATTTCGGTGATCAGCTGTTAAAAGCAAGGGTACGGCCTGGGTACACTATAGATGGCCTCCCCACATCCCTGTGCATTGAAGAATTTAATTTTAAAAAATATTTTTGTCTGCAGCAAAATAAAAATTTAAAGTTATGGCTTTGAGTCAGAAGCTCATGAATATCACAAGAAATATGAAATGTGCAGGAAACTTTAGTAATGAGGAAATAAATATATATTTTTCATATATCTAACTGGAGGTAGATTTCAAGAAAACGGGACACTAAAGCATGAAAACGGACCAAAAAGGCTGCAAAACACCGAAAATAAGCAAATATAGGCGGAGTAATATATGTACTACGAACCTCCTGACTACTGCAGTTCCTGTTTTCTTATATTTCTATTATGAAAATAACAAGTATATTACTATATGTTCAATTGTGCATACTGCATTATTTAGAAGTCAATAATCAATTGGATTGATTAATTCTGCGTGATAGTTTTATTTTCACACGCAGATGATCTCTTCAATTTGGACACTTCAGATGGTCCTAGAATTACAAAGGCGCGGCCGGGTGGCGTCAGTTCAAAATCCAAATTGAGATCTCGTACGTGGTGGTTGTGTCAGTTTTCTAAATGTATCGTTTCGCTACTAACGTTTTGTTACTTTCCTAAAGGTAGGCAGTGTATAAAACTGGTAAAAAAAACTTTAAGGCCGTTTAAAAAGTACCACATCACATTCAATTTCTTGACGCTCTGTGAAGGCAATATATAAGCAATATACCATCAGAACAGTTGCAATTGTCATATTCTTGTTTTTAAATTCATATAAAGAACATAAGAAATTGTATATGAATCACCAGACTTAAATTGTCATTGAGTGAAATGATTAAATGTGATTTAGAAGAATCACAAGAAAGAGAGACATGAAATCAGGAACATTTAATGTAGTGCTTTAATACGATGTATGAACGAATGAACAGTCAAAAGAATAAAACTTTATTAATTGCAATGCTTGTAGGTATTTCAAAATTGGTCTGGGTACAGGAAGACAAATTTGTAAAATTTGAAAATAATAGATATTTAGGAAATTATTTTTTTGTGAGCCAGTAAGGGTTCTATCCTGAAGCTGTTTGTGTGGTGAATGGAAGAGAAGAAGGTCGTGCCTCTTGTGCCCCGAACTGTAATAAGCTAAACGTACATATTAAATATGTACTTATTAATATTAAATCACAGCTCTGGAATAAGTCATATTGTAATTAGTCTATAGTATAATATAAATTCATGCAATGTTCATAAGTGAACTTTTTTCTATGTGAAACGTACAGAGTAAATTATTATTGTTTAATGTCTTTTAGAATTCTCGTGGTTTACTGCTGACCAAAATAAATTAGTGGTGTGGTTGAGACCACCAAAGCAATGGGTGAGGTTTAAGGTCATTAGTTGAGATACTAAAGAGTATAATAGGACTAGTGTTAACGCCATGGTGATCAGTAGTTAGTAGATTAGAGTTGGTTTTCAGACAAATCTCAAGCCATTCCCTCTTCCACTAATTGTACCATATACTGTAAAAATATAAATAAGAATCTATACCGCTTGTGTAATTGTATTTGCGGTGCTTCAAGATAAACGAACACAATTAACAATACAAGTTTTATTTTTTTCATTTAGCGGCCCAATGTTACATCCTATAACAAGCTGTTGTAATTTGGATAAAGCATTATCTTTCTCATTATTACCATGCATACTATTGATTAACACTAGGTGGACCACGAAAACGGAATTCCTCGGTGGACCGTGCGGGTTGTTTTAACCCGCACTATTGAAAAATGTTATTAGGCCGTAATTATACGATGAATGAAGGATTTATCTGTCGCATATGACTATTTATTTACTAGATAACATTATTTTCAGATATTTTTAGTATAGTAATAGTATTCAACATTGGTAAAGTTAGTTTACATTTCATTATGGCAAGTAAAATATTGTATATAAATCAAAGTTTAAAATTCAAGTAGACCAAATACAAATATTAAAGCCGAATATCATTGTTATATAATGAATATTATAGACGATTATCATCCGAATATCATCGTTTTTACTTGTAGTGTGTCGCGATATAAAAAACAACCTCAGATATCCATAGTGACTAACATTTATTTAAAATAATTATAATACATGAAGTACATTATTCTAGATTTCTACATCAATTTTCTAGTTTAGATCAAGTATTTTCAAGTGTATATCACTGAATTGTTCACAAGTCGTTCAGATGTTGAAGGCCTCTTCCTCTTCAAATCAGTTTTAATGAGAAATTTCTTTATTTATTGTAGTACCTGAAAACTCTCATTGTAACACCATTTATATATATGGGATTACATATATACCTTTACATTTGTATCTGATAAATTCAGTAGCTACATCATAGAAAAATTTTCAGGGGCAAACAAAGTGATGACTCCTTTTTGCCATTTGACGTAGTTAGTTATAGTAATTTTGTTCTACAGAATCTGAAATATTTTAGGATTAGTTGAGATAGAAAAATCAGTATGAAGCAGAGAGAAAATTATTTTGCTGTATGCTCTTGTTATTCTTGAGTAGCATTGTTGTATACGGAGGCACCTTGGTTGATTTTATTTCAGGAGGAATTTCATGTATAATACATTTCATAGTTCCGATTACTGTCATAATCTTCAGTAAATTCTCTTTTAGTTTTACAGACGGGAGAATGGTTGTCTGTAGTAACATTCTGATCTATACCAAAAAAAAAAGACAATAAATTCAAAAGTAACATAATCTGATAATGATTTCTCTTTATGCCACTATCTATCTCTGCCAAAAGAGGAAATCCATTTTCCAAATATTCAGACGTCACATCACAAATAACCTAAAATGTTAATTAATTACCTGGTTCACCAGCCATATGTATTGAGTGAACTGATATCGCAAATTTGTTGAAAAGAGATGCTCATCAATAGTTACGATACTCTTGCCTTATGGTTCGTCCATAGGTGTTGCCATAAAAAAAATATTTTTTCGTCATTAGTAATTAAGCCTTCTTGGCAACATGTTTACTGGTTTGACTGTTAAAACAGTACTGAAATGCGTGTGCATGTGCTCAACTATTATCATATAAGTAATTTACGACTCTGTTTTGACTGGTCAATTCATGATCTCAATCTGGCAGCACCCAAATTTACGTCAAAATGAAATTTTATAATAGCTGGTTAAAATAACCCGCTGGCCTGTGGAGGTAAATGTTAAAATAACTCTTTAAATAATTTAGGAACAAGCTTTAAATTTCTCATGAATATTGAACTCGAATATTCATGAAAAGTCAGTAAATTTCAAATATATTGGTGCTCTTACTTAGAAATGTTAACGAGTCAAAAGTAATTTGCGGGTTAAAATGACCCGCCGGGCCACCGCGTGTTGAAGCTAGTTGTAGCTTTAGAGGATACCGTTAGGGTTTATGCTATTTAACTACAATGCTCTTATATTTTTGTATTAGATAGTCTCAAAGGTTTCATTTACTATCACCTCTTCGTTTTCATCTTCCTTCCGTGAATGCAGTCACCGGTGCTTTTGTCCCTTTTCGTCACATTCTGATGAAAGTGACTGCATTTTCAGAGTCCATTTTTTGAATCCACGAAGTACTTTGTTCATATTGTCAATTTCCTCTTTTTTTTTGTTTTTTCCAGTCCCTTTTCCAGTCGCCAATTATCAGTAACATGGCCTTTGGTTAGGAAACAGAAACAAACGTTTAATCCACTATTAAGCTAAATCAATCATTTATATTGATGATAATCTAACAAAACTCATCTTACTTTTATTTATAATTCCAATAGAGGTAAGTGTTAAAAATAATTGGACTTAGGAGTGGGAACCTTTGAAAGTGTAATAATTTGTCTATACAATACAGCTGTATAAACAATCAAAACTAGTCAATATAGTATTAGATTTTCAAAACCACCTAAAACTTCTTAGTTAGTTTTTGTAGCCAACTTAAATTAATAAGGGAAAATGATTTATTTAAAAAATAATTGTTGTATAGACGTATATTGGAAAGAACCGGATTGTTCGTCCGAATTTCATTACGAAGGAAAGTGATTCGCGCAAGAACTGTGACTATTCAATCACTGACTGAATTCTTTATTCATGTCGAAAGCAACAGGCTCTACTGATAGTTCCGTTTTCTTCCGTAAAAAAAGGTTAACTAATAATATTTAATAAATGGTAAAGATTGTTCTTTCCTGACCATCTAACTCTTTAACTAAGCTCTTTAGACCATACCTTCATAGAATATAAAGTGTTTATTTCGACGATTGCTACCTTATGTTAAAGTTTGGCAACAAAAGTGTCGGACACCCTGTGTATCAACAACTACAGAAAATATCGTTTTCTATAAATTATCCTTTTGATTATCGAAACTCTCTCCATCCAAAATTAAATTTTCATAAAGATTTATTCATTTTTGTGAATGTTATAACGATTTTATTGAAGGGGGTGAAAATTGCTTCGCGCAATTGGTCAGAAAACGGATAATGAAGTAAGTTCAAACATAGGATATATTTTCATCAGACAACAACACTATTAATAAAACAGATATATTTTCAGGTTTTTTGAAGTATTCAATTAACTCTTCTTTTTATTAATTATTGACAATACAATTATCTCATGTTCATATGCAGTTTGGAAAATACTCTCCTGTCTCATGTTCATATGCAGTTTGGAAAATTTTCTCCTTCTTCATGTTCACATGCAGTTTGGATTTCCACTCAACTAGTTACTTAATTTTATGCAACAATAAAGTATGAAAAATAATAAGAAAAACTAAATAAAAAATGTTTCTTATTTGAAATGGCAGACTTCAGCATATAATTTCGTGGCAACGGATTTATTTATCAAAACTATTTGTTTTCGGAAATGAAATAAATAATCTCAACATTGAATCGTCTTCCAGAGTTTAATTTTTAATAAATCCTGCAGGGAGAAGTCCGGCGGCGAATAGTCCGTTACCGGAAGATGAGACAGGATAGTATTTTCCAAACTGCACATGAATATGAGACAGAAGAGTATTTTTAAAACTGCAAATGAACATGAGACAGGAGAGTATTTTTCAAACTGCAAATGAACATGAGACAGGAGAGTATTTTCCAAACTGCATTTGAACATGAGACAGGAGAGTATTTTCCAAACTGCATATGAACATGAGACAGGAGAGAATTTACCAAACTGCATATGATCATGAGACAGGAGAGTATTTTACTAACTGCAAATGAACATGAGACAGGAGAGTATTTTCCAAACTGCTTATGAACATGAGACAGGAGAGTATTTTCCAAACTGTATATGAACATGAGACAGGAGAGTATTTTCCAAACTGCATATGAACATGAGACAGGAGAGTATTTTCTAAACTGCATATGAACATGAGACAGGAGAGTATTTACCAAACTGCATATGAACATGAGACAGGAGAGTATTTTTCAAACTGCAAATGAACATGAGACAGGAGAGTATTCTCCAAACTGCATAAGAACATGAGACAGGAGAGTATTTTTCAAACTGCATATGAACATGAGACAGGAGAGTATTTTCCAAACTGCATACGAACATGAGACAGGAGAATATTTTCCAAACTGCATATGAACATGAGACAGGAGAGTATTTTCCAAACTGCATAAGAACATGAGACAGGAGAGTATTTTCCAAACTGCATATGAACATGAGACAGGAGAGTATTTTCCAAACTGCATACGAATATGAGACAGGAGAATATTTTCCAAACTGCATATGAACATGAGACAGGAGAGTATTTTCCAAACTGCATAAGAACATGAGACAGGAGAGTATTTTCCAAACTGCATATGAACATGAGACAGGAGAGTATTTTCCAAACTGCATATGAACATGAGACAGGAGAGTATTTTCCAAACTGCATAAGAACATGAGACAGGAGAGTATTCTCCAAACTGCATACGAACATGAGATAGGAGAGTATTTTCCAAACTGCATATGAACATGAGACAGGAGAGTATTTTCCAAACTGCATATGGACATGAGACAGGAGAGTATTTACCAAACTGCATATGAACATGAGACAGGAGAGTATTCTCCAAACTGCATACGAACATGAGATAGGAGAGTATTTTCCAAACTGCATATGAACATGAGACAGGAGAGTATTTTCCAAACTGCATATGAACATGAGACAGGAGAGTATTTTCCAAACTGCATATGAACATGAGACAGGAGAGTATTTTCCAAACTGCATACGAACATGAGACAGGAGAATATTTTCCAAACTGCATATGAACATGAGACAGGAGAGTATTTTCCAAACTGCATAAGAACATGAGACAGGAGAGTATTTTCCAAACTGCATATGAACATGAGACAGGAGAGTATTTTCCAAACTGCATATGAACATGAGACAGGAGAGTATTCTCCAAACTTCATACGAACATGAGATAGGAGAGTATTTTCCAAACTGCATATGAACATGAGACAGGAGAGTATTTTCCAAACTGCATATGGACATGAGACAGGAGAGTATTTACCAAACTGCAATTAATGAACATGAGACAAAAAAGTATTTTCCAAACTGCACATGAATATGAGACAGAAGAGTATTTTTAAAACTGCATACGAACATGAGATAGGAGAGTATTTTCCAAACTGGAAATGAACATGAGACAGGAGAGTATTTTCCAAACTGCATATGGACATGAGACAGGAGAGTATTTAACAAACTGCAATTAATGAACATGAGACAAAAAAGTATTTTCCAAACTGCATATGAACATGAGACAAAAAAGTATTTACCAAATTGCAAATGAACATGAGACAGGAGAGTATTTTCCAAACTGCATATGAACATTAGACAGGAGAGTATTTCCCAATTACAATTTACAGGCTTGTCGTCTGTACAGCAACAAAAGGTGTGTTTTCGACAGTGACTTTTTATTGCTGTTTGCAATTCAACATGACACGAAGCTGCCACTAATTGAAACCTGGCCACTGATTGAGTGAATGGTGTGAGAGGAGTGAGAGAAGAAAAGAGGAGATGGGTAAGGGAGTTATTTCTCTCGTCAAAAATGAACAATATTTAGAATCCGCAGAAATCTAGATACAAAGTCACATAATTTAGATTAACAGTTTATGATTTATTTGCCTGAAAACGACATAAGAGCCTGGTGGAAGAGTTCCTTGAAATTTGCCGATTTGCTCAATCTGGAGAATGTGCTGCGCGTTTTCAACTTCTTCAACCTCTGTATGAAAAGCGTGCGTTAGTACTTTCATTTCATTTATTAAGAAATCGAATACTAATATATGACATCGTGGGGCGTGCCACCCTACGAACTCCCCTGTCGTGTCAATTAAACAATCATGAAGTGTTCATTAGAACATACAAGCGGAAACATAAAACTACATAACGGCTGTTTATGTTGAGAAGTTCAAATAATGTTCGTGTATATATAAATATGAAGATTACGTTGGAAAACTCAACTAAGATGATAAGAAATAAATTCATGATTGTTTAATGAAGTTTTAAACGAAATATTTTAAGATATTATGGATAATTGTTTAATAAGACAAACTGTATTTTCAGAGAAAATATGTTTACATTAGTTACCATAACCATGAGTTAGAGAGTTCTTTCGATAAATGGCTTTTCCTACAATATTTTCTTATAGATGATCTTGAATCTTCTAGGACTCTTACAAGTTTTCGAATATCTTCGTAAATCAGCAATAGTTTATCAGTTTTTGATTCATATAATAGGAAGTAGTTAATTAAAAAGGAAATATAAAATACAGATCAATTTTCCAGTGAAAAGACAATTATGTATAAGTCTGTCTTCTCATCTTGCAAAGAAGAGTGTTAATACGAATCTGAAACCGATATCCATCTGTCTGTAACTACACTGCAATTCTAATATATCTTCGAATGAACTATAAAATACTTCAGTCTCCCATATTATCATGTTAGTTACAGTCACTTTGTAGTAACTATGGCTTCAAGATGATAAGAGTTAGACGTTAATTGTGAGTAATAAGATGGGTAGTTTTGTGGGCGATAGTACAGCTCTATTATCCAGCAGACGGTTTCGAATTATTAGACAACTAATAGACACTTTATCGATCATTAAAACTGCCAGCGAATGTAAATAAAACATTATTTTACGTCGTAAAGTGAGTGCGATATTTAATATGCAATATCAGTTCATAATCACTCCAAATATTGGTGTTATTGATGCTTATATTAAAAGGAAGTTTGACATTTAGATCATTCAGAAATAGAACATGCAGAATTTTCGGTGTCCGGTCTATTGGGTCGTGGTCATTTGGGTCGCTGACCATTTGGGTCGCAGTCATTTGGGTCCGTATTTACAAAAAGTATAATAAACATGCATAGTAAATTTAGCTTATGTATAATTGAATGCTATCTCACTTTGAAAGGTTAATTAATGAGATATTTTAAAATTTAATGAAATTTTAATATATAAAAAAACACTTAATGCGCTTTCACAACGTGTTGAACGAAGAATATTTGAACATACTCTAAAACATAAGATTTTTTACAACGAAGGTTTGCTTATGTCTAACACGGGAAAATAAGCTTTAAGCACGAAGGTTTAAATTAGTTCATAGTTTAGAAAAAATTAATACCGCATATTGTGGGCAATGTTTAAAAAAAAATTATTCATAGTCTGGGTTGTATTGTTTAATAATATTTTGAAGCTTTACCGTAGCGTATCTGTACTTCTTTTTCCCATGAAATGGCTCAACGCATTCGACCTGCATTTTCTCTGTTGCAGCTGAACTATCTTCCTTTTTAAATGTATTTATGAATTTACATATGTTTGGATGCAAGCAAGATGCGTTATGATAGGCTTCGATGTTATTGTTGGTTCTAGGCAAATTATTCAATAATAGTCCACGGACATTCCAAATTTGAGCAGGAAACAATTGCATTAAGTGTTTTTTTATATAATAAGGGGACAGTTCATAAATTTTGTAAAAAAAATATTATTAAAGCTACGGTTATGAAACTTAGTTCCTAAATATAAAATTAAATTCTCTATCATTTTTGTTCAGGGCATTTTTTCGATTAGACACATAGAAAACAAGTTATTCGAATTTCGAACGAATTTCAAACTAGTTTTCAAGCATGTACCTCTATTACAGTTTTGAAGTTACAGCTTTGCAGTTTCTTTCATTCGCTTCCCCATACCATTCTCTACAAAACAGTTGGAGGCGGTTTTTAAATTTCGCATTTTTTTTTTGGAAAAATTTGATTTTTCTGAAAAAAAATTAAAAATCATTTTTTTTTTAATTTATATTCCGATAAAAAATTCAAAATTTGCTTTCGACCGTTTTGTAGAAAATAACCACGATAATCGATTGAAAAAAACGCACACCTGTAGCTTAAAAACATGTTTGGATACCAAAATTTGTAGCTATTAATTTTGAAGTGCCTCAAAATGGCATCCGGGCGACCGACCATGTTTTTTTGAAAAAAAAAATGAAGCTACGGTTCTGAAACTTCGCACTTATATATGAAATTGAATTTCCAATCGTTTTTTTCCTAGCATTTTTTCGATTAGACCCATAGAAAACGAGTTATTTGCACTAACAGAGCGCTATACCCAACCCCTCCCCTCCCCTCCCCAGGGGCATAGCGTCACACAGGCACACTCTAGAGTTCTGATTTTTTGTACAATCATTTATAAGGTTGCTAGGTACCTATTTATGAAATAAAAAACAAATGATACAATTTCGAGATTTCCTTCACGGACGCTCCCCTTAAAATTTCATTAATTATTAAAATATTTTATTAATTAACCTTAAAACTGAGAAAGCATTCATTTATACAAACGCTAAATTAACTATGCATGTTTATTATACTTTTCATAAACACGAAACCAAATGACTGCAACCTAAATTCCACGACCCAAATGACCGTGACCCAAATGACCACGACCCAAATAACATAGACCCAGAATTTTCATATAAATTATACAATAATTGAAAGGAATTTTGAAACAATAAAAATTGGATACGAAATAAGATTTTACACTGCAAACTAAATGAAATAGGTGAGTATTTTAGACGAAGAGCCAAATAACATTATTGATGAAAGAAAAATGCAGCGATGTAACTTCATTGTTTCTAATAGTATAATTGAATTCTATAAACGATCTTATCAGTTAAATATCAGAAGGATGGAGGTTTTATGATGCAATCAGACATACGGTTCGAACCCAGCCTGGGTCTCTAACCATGAAGGTACTGATGAAGGTAGCAATCGTTCTCGGGCCAATGTTGTCCTAATATTGCCAATGTTGTCTCAATATTAGCCTAAGAAAAATTGCTACTCGGAAGGTCGCTGTAGTAGTTTTTTCAATATCCTGGAATATGATGCTTAAATTATTTTTATCTGAGAATCCAGAAAAAGATTGGGGAAAGAGAAGGTCAGAAAGAGAGATATAGAAAATGGAAGAAAAAAACTCAGTTACCTGCAGAGTGCAGAATTCATTTTGGGAAAATTTGAATTATGGAACGGTTTTTTGTCAGCCATCTATAATGTTAGTTGAATATCCGGTTTAGTTAGGAAGGGTGCAGAGAGACATTATCGATGACGTTCAAAAGTCAGCAGTATAAAATAGTAAAAGGGGGGTAGATATGTTATGATCCAAGCCGTTAGAGATGGAATTAGTGAAAAAAGAGGGAATGGAATTCATGGTGCCAAAGAAAAAGAACCACAGGAGATGTGATCCTGTCGACAACGTTGAAATAATATTAAATATATATCGATAAGAATGAAGTTGGTAATGAGCGTTCGTCCAATTTCGGGAATTGTTGAAAAAAGTGGACAGATTGAAGGGGTCGTACTAGTATCAGACCCAATTAACACTGATGAGCATATTTCATCTCATTAAAGTCCACAGGATATACATACCAGAGCCAATTTGAAGATATCGAGAGCATCAATAAGAAAAACTGCTCAAGATGTTCCTTTACTGAGCTTCACAGTGGTGACTGTTTGAAAAATGATGCGGTCGAATATTAGAGGCGTACTGATCTACCATGAGATTCCATTTATTCCGGGGTGAAGGAATAGAAATAGGGTTAGGAGGGAGAAAAAATATCTTCCATATGGAGATTGGAGAATGTAACGAACGTATCAGATTCCATATTCTAGAAGGATCTCTCTGGACTATAATCAGTCTCTTCCAGTACATTCATCTATCAACTCAAAACACATTTAACAACTCTTCTAAATATATAATTCTACTATCACAACACAATGGGTAGATGTTTATTTTTTACATTTACATGACCCACTCCGATTAATTTCCTTGAAGCCAAGTTCACAGCCTATCAATTTACGACTGTCGAATATTGCACTACATTCTCTCGTATGGCAGCAATGCAATGATTTGAATAACAGTGATTCAATTTTTAATGGTTTGTAAAGGATCACCTCACGCTCTAGTTAGTGTTAATAGACTTGTGATGGTCAATAGAGTTCTGATTGTTATTCCTATATTAAATCCATTCAAAATCGAAACCAAAAAGCAATAAAAATGAATGAATGACTTATTTTCACCTTAAATAATTTAACTAACCCTTTATAAATTACTGAATTTGTTCATTCACACGATGTACATATGAGAAGCAATCATACCATTCATTACTTAGATGTGATAGTATATACTCTTACTTCAGTCAGGTCTATTCCCTCTTTAATCATTTACTGAGTTTTACATTTAGTTAATTAAAGACAATCCATTGGGTTTGTTAACGATAAATATGAAGTGAAATGTACAGTCGCAGTCTTAGAATTGACTGTGAGGAACTAAATTGACCAGTGACTCATTTTGTAGTCACATTATATGTAACAGTTTTTTATTTTAAAATAGGAGATAGTTGGAACAGAAATCATTTAATTGCACTGATTATCATAACCTCCCCCCTCCACTCAATTTCCATTCCCAGTTGTACTGCACGAAGTTCCAGTTCATTTCAACAGTAATTCCCGAACAGTTGGTTAGTTGGTGTGACCTCTTCACAACAGTAATTAAAGGGAAAACACCAACAACAGAAAAACTAACGGAACTGCTGTTAACAGGACCCATTTGGAATGAACTTTCAATGCCAGTGAGGTAAAGTATGGGGAAACATTTAGGAATAATTTAAAGGAAAGAGAAAGTGAAAATGTATACTATCCATGTAGGAAATTATGCTGGAATTATTAAAGATTAATGGAGACCCAATATAATTTTCTATTGTCTTCCATAACTTTTTATTTAGGAATAATTAGCTAATGATTGGGAGTGAATGCTGTACTTAATTAACAGATTGAAGTGAATACTGTATTTATGATTATAAAAGGTTTCTAACTATTACAGATATAATTTTAGAAATATATTTTTAAATGATTATATAGTTCCTATAAAATATGCAAAATTAAAATCGGTAATATTTTACTTTTGATATTAATCAAAACATATTTCTATAGCAAGAGAAGTCATGACATTATTGTAGTGTGATATATCCTAGCCAACTAACTGTAACAAAGCAATCAAAGTTTTAAGGTTTTCATACTAAATGGTATATAATAATCAATCATTACTGAATACATATATCAATAATTATCTTCTGCACACACCTTCATAAATAAATCATGGGTCTAGGACATTAAATTTTCGTCCACGGTCAATTTGTCCACGGACATCTCATCCACGGACATTTCGTCTAACGGACATTTCGTCTAACGGACATTTCGTCCACGGACAATTCGTCCACGAATTGCTTTATTTTGTATTTTAAAGTGCATATGGGATATATTTTATTTTATTTGTTACTATTACATTAATAGCCAGGTATAAATATATAATATTATTATAGTGATTTAAGCCAAACAAAAATGTTTATCTATGGATTACAGTTATGATTAAGATATGCTAAATGAGTTGACTGTATCATTAAGTTATTTACCTCCTATAATATTTTACATTGATTAATGAGTTATGAGTATATAGAATATGGAGCTGAAATAACAGGGTACTAACAAGACTAAAAGTGGAAACATACGAATGAGAATAAAATAATTACAATAGGGGTAAATACAAATTATTTTGAATTGTTTTTTTATGAGTCCAAAAATATGGAACAGTCTGAAAACATGGACGTGTTTACGTTTATATAATTTAACGTAACACTAAAAGTTCCAATATCTAACAGATTATTTTATATCACATTTAATTATCAATCAATTGTTTAGTAGTATATTCTACATGTATGTATTTTATGTAGTAACCATTGAAAAATATTCTGTCATAAAAAAATAATTTCTAAACCAATATTGCTTCCAATATGATAGTCTGAGTACTAATTTTGAATTTTATGGTAGTTATTGTTAAAATACACTGCAAATAATGATAGTTATTGTAAATATCGAAAAAAATGTTTCCGTTTTCTATCTATGTACTAAAATATCTACGAGACATTCCTCGCTATTCTTACAGATTTTTTAAGACAGAGGTACATTAAAAGCGACGCCTACCTGTAATCATTAAATAAAATTTCAGTTTAATTATTTTCATGTTGCCTGCTAGTGGGAGCATTAGAAGAAGATTGCGATAAGAATTAAGGCAAAGACCATCAGAAATGGGTGTTTTCCACTTTTATATAGCAGAATATCATAAATAATATATAACAATTGATATGTACACTACACATTATAATTATTTTACAAAATAAAGCATTTCGTGGACGAATTGTCCATGGACGAAATGTCCGTGGATGAAATGTCCGTGGACGAAATATCCATGGACGAAATGTCCGTTGGACGAAATGTCCGTGGACGAGATGTCCGTGGACGAATTGTCCGTGAACGATATATTATATAGTATTCGATGTGCATGTTGCATTATTGTGACTGTAATTGAAAAAGATATTGAATGCAAGAAATATGCAACTCATATTGAGAAATTAATCAATTTTTATTGAAAAGTGAGGTAAAAAATCACACATTCGTAATAAAAGTTATCCCAATCTATTTGAAATAAGTTGAATAAGATTTAAAACTAGCATATTTCCTTCTAATAGCAAATTTACAGAATGCATAATTCAATTTTTTTATTGTCTGAAAAAAAAATCAACGGATTAATCTTCAGATTTGAGAAAATTCCAGTTATTTGATTATCTTAAATGTTTTGAATGTGTTTACACTATTTCCATCAGAAGCGTAATTTTTAAATTACATATTGGTAGATCTAAGAATGGTTCCAGTCGTATTATGTATACGTCATTTTGTTCAGAGAGAATGGATCTATCACCCTATCAAAATTAAAATGATTTTCAACAAAAATGCATCGGAATTTGAGAAGGAGTGCATCATCATGTAGGTTGCCAAAACACCTTCTCCTTCAGCAGTACGCCGGAAATTCATGGCTCACTCCAAGTTAAGTTGAAATGCAGCAAAATCTTACCACCTAAAAAGTTGTGGTGTTTTCAATGAGAATGATTCTATCCACAAAAAAACGCGAATGAAAACGAAACCAAAATGAATAGAATCAGTGATTCAGAAGGCGAAGAGTTTCTTAGAAAGAACATCTAGTTGCTCTCTCAGATAAGTTTCTCTGAAGATTTCACCCACCAAATCTTCGTTGTGGAGGATCATCAGACAAGATCTTCGTTTCTGTTTCTATCATTACATTTCATTTCAACCGTCAACTGAAGTCCACAAAGCACAGAGAAAACAATTGTGTCAGAAGATTCTGCAGCAACCATCCAACGGGAGTTTCCTTTGCCTACATCAAAACCAAATCGAAAAAACAATGGAGTTAGCCTATAAACTCGCGTGGCGACAGACCTAGAGGAAGCAAGGCATCAAGACACCAAGCCACCAAGAAATGTAGACTAATGAAATTCCACGAAATATCGACGGACTAAATGATAGGTATAATACTATGGTAATACCTTTGTTGCTGCACAAAATAGTGATTAATAATATAGGGAAAATAAAGTCAAATTATTAAAGTTTTCTATATTCAAAAAAATAAAGAACTAAATTAGGATAGACAGCATGATCAGCAATAATTGACCACTGGAAGCTGGAGATCGCCATAGTACGAGTGAGTAGCCCCCAGTAGTGGTCTGCTGCATCAAAGTCACCTGTCCTTAGTGCCAATCAAGCTGCTGCTGTAATATAAGAATAACTATTACTACATTGTAATGAAATTAAAAACTGGAGCAAATTAGCTAAATAAGAATCCTCATGACAATCATGCTCATTAAGCAGATGATTATAAAAATAAATATGCAGTTTGACTTAAAATATTAAATTAATAGGGTAACTCCACACCGTATGCCAAAGTATATGGAACATAGCTTCCACAACTAGTACAACACCAAATACAATAAATGTGTACTTACATTATTTGCACGTGTTATACAGGCGTTTAGTCGTCGCTCAATCCTTTATCCTTCATCCCCTTAGACGTCCTACGTTCTCTCCCATTCTCGCTCCATTCATTCCCAGCTTCCACAATCTTCCCAGCCAGTCAGAGCCCACCACGGCCTCACGGCCAATCTTGCAGGAGAGTTCACTCCCTCATGATAAATACAAGGGACTTTAGTACGAAACAGAGGATTGATGCCCAGGCTACCATAACAAAGTAGTTGATTTGCTGAGAGACAGTGAGTACGTCAGTACTATACAAACACTGTGATGAGACTGCCTTACTCAGCCACCTTTATCCTGGAAGTAAACCTCAAAGGAAGATTAAGGCGGGTCCACTAGTAGTCTCGTTTTGTAAGTACACAAATATTGCATGAGATGTTACGAGACATACGAGTGGAGCCCAAACATATATGAATAATAATAAATAAAAGAATGAGGAAATAATTTTCCTAACAGTTGCCATTATTAATGAAATGAAAACTTGTCATCGGTTATTGGTTTTTCATATATCAGTTTGTCCAGGACATTTTTTGTCCCAGACTGCACCATTCTGCAACTTATCACTTCGGTGGATGCAAGACGGCACTCCCCCACATTGCAAAAATACAGCTCTGGAATTTCTCAATGAAAAGTTTCGAGGTCGATTCATTAGCACAAGAATGGAATAAATCCCTGGTCAACACACAGTCAAGATCTCCAACCTTTGGATTGTCACTTCTTGGCTACTGCGCAAACTCTCGACTTTATATACGATAAAGAAGAAGATTCAATTGAGTCTCTTATACAATGTGTTCAAAGTATTGCTGAAAGATATAACCAGGAGACCCACAAGAAATTTTGCAAGAATGTTTTGAAGTTTGCTTCGTTCTGTCTTCAAGCTGGAGGAGGACCTTTTCAACAACTTTTGCAGGGCCTCATGAGATGTGCCTCATATGATATAGGACAATCAATGTTTAATAATAATACTTTCTTTTCCATCAACGTGGTGTATCTATGATGACAATTGATGCAGTAGAAGTGCTATAAATTCGCAATTTTAAAATGTCGTTTCTGATGGAACATAGTGTATGTATTTTATAGTCCATATGCTGTATTTAATGTCTAATAGACTGTTTATAAATAACTTAATCATAACATTCAAGCATTGGCTGCAGAAAAAAATCATCAAAACAATATTATTCATTAAAGGTCCTCTCCAGTCTCCAGGAAAAAAAAGAGTTTATTACATAATATTATAGAACTAAGCTTTACGATCATTATTCCGCAAACTGCATACAATTCGGTTCAGTATATATTTTATTATTTGCTTTTGAAGTTTTTTAATACTCTGTGAGCTACAATCGAGCGAATCTCCAACCTGACGCTGAGAAAGAAGATTGTACACTAGTGTGGATCGAATTTCCAATTTTTTCGAATTATTGATGTGGGTAGTGGTGCTCAAATTGTGTCACTGTATGAGAAAAAAAGTATATCCAAAGGATTTTTTTCTAAATTAATATCTTCTACCGCCACAAGATGCCCAAAGTTTGAAAAATTGCGTGCGAAAATGTTTATATACGTGTAGTAGTACATTTTTTTTGTTTTTACGTAATGGGTTATTGGGTAGTGTGCAATATTACCGTTATAGCCACTAGTATTCACATGTAAAATTTCAGTGTTGTGTAATAATATCTTCTACTGCCACAAATCGATACAATTTTACCTTATTTACCATATTTTACCGTCATTTTTTATAAAAATATTAAAATTCAGAAAAAGGTTTTACGATATATAGGTAGGGCTAATTTGTTTTTATAACCTTAAGTAATGTACATGTGAAGTCATATCGCAATTGGATGATGACAGTTTAAATTCCAATTTGGTTTCAAATTAAAAGTAATCCATCAGTAAAAAAAATGGCTGAACGGATTCACAATACGCTAGAAAGAGTCGGTATATTACATATAAAACTCAAGAAATTGTGCATAAAGTATAATACAAAGAATTGAATTCTATACGCATCCTGAGAATCTTCTGATCGATATGATTTGCGACGACAAGAGGCACATCTGAGAACTTGGATTGCAGCGAATTTTGCAGCAAGACGGGCAGCTTCCAATAATTGTATTAGAGTATTTAAGGTACCTGTGCTGAATAGAGACTCTAAAACATACTATGATGTAATTGACTGACACAATGAGTTAGTATCAGAATCTCCTCTAATCAAAACTTTCCAGATGACAGATTGGAAGAGTGTGTGCCAACTTGTGAAAAATTAGACCCTCGTTTGCTCGTTGCCTTACCTCACTCAAGCAGTTGAGCGAATTATGAAACTGATATCAGTAGCATCTTCCAAAGTCTGCAGTAAGACTTACACGGATGGTTTCATTAAAAACACTCTGTCTTTTCGACAAATCATGCCAAAATTCAATATAAAGAAATAAATCATTAAGATAAGTACTTCAGCAGTAATGGTTGGGTGGATGGGCTGCATCGTAGGCTGGAAAACCTGACCATTGTGTGTTCTGGGTTATATATCTTTGTACATAATTACACATATACAGTATAGGTATGTTGGAATTTATAATCGAAGAGCTGCATTTTGCATATAAGTTTAATGTTGTTTAAATTTAAATAATGTGAGATTTTTAATGATAATATGATTAATTCAATGCTCCTGTGGCAGTAGAAGATGTAATCCAATTGCGATATAACTACACATGTACATTACTTAGGTATATAAAAAAACATATTAGCCCTACCCATATGTCGTAAATTTTTTTTTTTAATTTTTAAGATTTTTATTTTAAAATGACGATGAAATATGGTAATTATGTTAAAATTGTATCGATTTGTGGCAGCAGAAGATATTATTATACAACACTGAAATTTTACATGTGAATACTATAGGGGCTATAACGGTAATATTGCACACTACCCAAAAACCAATTACGTCAAAACAAAAAAATGTACTACTACACGTATATATTGACATTTTGCGCACACAATTTTTCAAACTTTGGGCATCTTGTGGCGGTAGAAGATATTAATTTAGAAAAAAAAAACTTTGGATATACTTTTTTTCTCATACAGTGGCACAATTTGAGGACTATAGCCTACATCAATAAATCGAAAAAAGTGGAAATTCGATCCACCCTATTGTACACTCTTTGTTTTGATTTCAAATTTAGATTTTTAAACAAACAATGCGTTTTTGGCCTTCTTTCAAAATTGTATTGTTTCTTAAAGAAGTTTATCAAAATTTAAACCTTCAAACGGATAATAAATAGAATTATTAAACCAAATACCTATTTGACAATCAAAACAAATGGTGTACATTCTTCTTCTTCAGACTGAAAATTAGAAAGTCGGAAGTAAAGTAGGTTTTGTAGAGTTTGGATTTAAAAATATTTAAAAGCTTATAGAATTAAAAATATGGTATCAAATTTGATGGGGTTTGCAGTAAAATGCTAAGAAACATTTGCCTCGTTGATTAAAGCAACAAAAAAATTTGCTTGGAGGGGACCTTTAAACGCTGTGTTCCATCAGATACGTCGTTTTTAAATTGAGAATTAAAAGCCCTTAAAATGAGTTGCATACAATTATAGATATATCACTTTGTATGAGAAGAAAGGATTTTAATGATTATTAAACATTTATAGTCCGATATCATATGAAGCACATCTCCTGAGGTCCTACAAAAGTTGATGAAAATGACGACTCCAGTCTAAAGACACAACGAGTCACTCTTCTGAACATTCTTGCAAACTTCCCTGAGAGTGTTCTTGTTATATCTTTTAGCAAAGCTTTGAACACATTGTATAAGAGACTCATTGGAATCTGTTTTTTTTTTTCATATAAAAGTGGGTTTGTGGAATTTTATATCCGTACTTCTGCTAATTACTCGACCGCGAAACTTTTCCTAGAAAATTCTACAGCTGCATTTGTGAAATGTGGTCTTGCAATCACAAAAATGAAGAAATTGCAGGCTGGGCCAAATAATGTGCTGGAGCAATCAGAGTTTTGAAACACCATTAACCGATGACAAGTTGCGATATTCGTCAAGGAATGCATGAACAATTTGAACCATTCCATAAATAATTGTAATGAAGATCATTAACTTACTATTTATTTCCCAGATATTTCGAGTATTTTCCATTCGTATTTTTTTGATCTGTTTTGATGGAGACAAAAGACTTTTCGTTTGCCCAAACGATTCAGTTGGTTGGATGGTTGCTGCAGATTTCACTGACAAAATTGCTATTCCTCTGTGACCGATATAAACGGAAACCACTTTAATGTATGACTATCCTCCACTATCCTCTATTATCAATTTCTAAGAGTTTAAATCGTCTTTTTATATCTTGTAAACTTTATTTAACCCCGCTCTAGACTAGTTCTTATCTGAGGTGCGTTCAGCTCTTACATAGTGGGTGACGTCATCACAGCAACACTCGAAAGTCAAATTTAAAGCAACTAAAACGTGTAAAACTATAATAGTTTTGATTTATGGCCATTATATGAATGCAATAATAGATTTAGTTGACTATATACTCTCAGAAGTACCTATTTCTATTTAATAGTACTGCCTTGGTTATGTCACGTACAATAAGCACACGATTGTAAATGGTTAGAGACTGTGAAAGTCTATAGAGAGAGAGTGGGAGTGCAAATGAGCAAGTTGGATGATATGAGTAGTATTTGTATAAAGAGAAAGGTGTATGCATGGGAGAGTGATAGGTGGAATGAGGAGAGAATGCAAAAGAGTACAATTAGTTTGTATAATGAATGTAAAAGTAAGATCATGGATGAAAGATTGTATGAGAATGACTGGGGATCTGTTTTTCTGTATAGATGTAGGACTAATAGTTTCAGGCTAAAGTGGAGAGAGAGATATGAGAATGGAAATGTTGATTGTGTTGCATGTGACTTAAGAGTGGTAAAGTACCGATCTGCGAACACTTAGATACCATTCTTATCAGTATCCCATCGATTACAGAGTGTGTTCAGTCAGCTCTAAGTGTCTAAGACAGTCTATCAATATACACTTGGATATTATTTCATATATTAACTCTGTGTAATTAGTAAATAAGTGCCGATAGATAAGAAACTATAATGATTGTGCTTCAATTAACATCGTTCGATCCGCTAGCGGCTAGAAAAAGATAACACTTCATAATTGAATCGTGTATACAAAGAGACATATATAACTTGTTAAGTGTAATAAACCGATTGCTTCAGTACATCAGAATTGTGTTAAATTTATTTTATTATCGACTTTAATTAATATATTGAATTGTAAGAAAAGCCCATTTAATATTTATCCAATGAACTGAAACATGGAAGACTATAAAAGGTGCATGGACAGTTGGGCCCCGACAATTGGGCCAGCCGACAATTGGGCCTGCCAACAATTGGGTCCAAGACAATTAGGCCCAGGACAAATGGGTCCACGACAATTGGGCCCCAAAACAATTAAGCCCAGAAAAAAATTGGGCAGAAGACACGATAAAAAAATGTTACCTTGTTTTCACTAGGGAAGTGACAATATGCTTTATATTATCAAAAAATAAGTATATATTTTTCAAATTCGATTCATAAACTTGATAAGGTATATATTAGCAAGTCCCTCAATTCACATTTGGATGCTAATCTCATGTTTCAATGAAATGAAAATCTTTGATGTATTTAATTAAGTAGTAGTATTTTGAATCATATCATATGGATTCCAAGATAAATATTTAGTAAAAAATGGGTAAATTCTAGAAGTTATACGTTACATTGAACAGTTGTTTCAACAGTTGTTTTGATAAAATGAAATTATTAGAATACACTTTGTAATAATAAATCATAAACCTCTTCAATATTGAACACTGAACAGCAATCATATAATTCACGTTAACTTTAATTCAATTTGTATGTTCCAATAATTCCGGCGTGTCTAAAATACCTACATCCTTATTTTCTATTGTTTCTTCATCTAAAATAGCTACATTCTTATTTTCTTTTGGTTGCATCCTAACTCATTTACTTCATAAGAGTTCACTGTATAGAGGTACTGTAACTAGGAAATTTGTTGCTTACATGACCTATATCGGAGTAAAAATTTATTGTAGTGTAAAAGAATAATAGTGTTTATTCATGAAAAGAATATGTTCTATTAAAAACTATTTATTTTTCATAACGAGACTAGTTTTTTCATACAAGGAATATGGGTCTAGGCTGATTTTCCGAAACCAAATTTGCCGAAACCAAATTTGCCGAAAACTAATCAGCCGAAACGGATTTTCCGAATACGTTTTTCCGAATTCCAAATTGGCCGAAAACGGATTTGCTGAAATACAGATTTGCCGAGGGACAAATTTTCCAAAAGACGAATTTATCGAAGATCAAATTCAATGTATTTAAAAATAACAATCTGTTGGACTTTGTAGCTCTCATTATTAAATCTTATGCATAAAAAAACACATGTCTTATAATAGTTTGACATCACTATCGCAATATAAATTTGTAGTCCACTAATTCGGTATCATTTTGCTAAATTCATATATCTATGTAACTGTATATATTAAAATTAATATGTATATGGCATTACTAAAAAATGTTTGATAGAAATCAATCTTTTTACCTGAAAACAAATTTATTCATGCAAATGACACTATCGTTGAAGCCAGAGGTATATTGGGAAGATATAAACAAAACTAATAGTTATGATATTCATTACTAAAAAATTTATATTTTGAACACACTAAATGGAATAAACATTAACTAACATGTTGGCGGTCTATGACGTCTATAGACGTCATCCTCATCTTCACAAAACATCTTCTGTATGGTTTACCATTAACAACTGAATAAAAATATGCAGTAAATATGGAATATTCATATAAATGAATAAACACGCTAGAAACACACAATCTAAAAACAACCAATTGCTCAAATGGAAGAAATGCAACATGCTCCCATAGCTGACTGACTGATTCTGACTGAAAAGATCTTGAACGTATTTAAAATAAGAAAAGACAAAGAATCATTTAGTGGTACAAAGATTAACAAAATGATTAACGAAGAGAAAGAATAATCAATATGCTCAACAGAAAATTCATCCTGATTTTGACTTCTATCTACTTTATCACTGTGGAAATTAAAATCATCTTTCATTCATCTGACTTTCATTCTGTGGGGGTGGCCTGAACGACCATTGATAAAATTCTAACTTGTGCCTACCTTTTTTTACTAAAATACATTTCTCTATATGGTCAATAATTTATAAAAAGAATAATTATTTTAATGCTTTTAACATCTGAAAAAAAATTTATGTAATATATAAAATTGTTTAATAAAGATATATTATATGTTTGAACTTACTTCAAAATAAGTTTTCTGACCATTTGTGCAAACCCATATTCACCAACCATCAATAAAATAGTTATAAAATTCACAAAAAAAAACAATTAATCTCTATGAAAATTTAACTGGAGATGGAGAAAAGTTTAAAAACAAAACGACACTTAAAAAAATGCATCTACAGTAGTTGTTGAAATATACTATATTAAAGTTGGGTTACGTTTTTTTAGGAGACCCTGTATACTGTATAGTGAACAAATTTTATTTAGTCTGACATAAATCAGATGACCATTTTAAGACAGAATAAAGAAATTCTGTTTACAATAATTATAGAGGCTACATTAGTATACAGAGCAATACATTTACTATACAGAATTTCATTATGGAAGAGTTTCAATTACTCACAGGTATATTGAGATGACGAATCATACCCTTAGAAAGTGAGGTTGGGCCATAGAAGATAAAGAGAGAAATTATGTTGGAGAAAGTTATGGTGAAGATGAATATAGAAAGTTATGGTGGGGCCATAGAAGATGAAGAAAGAAAATTGATGAAGATGAAGATGAGTGATGATTGAAATGGTAGTTAAATCGTAGTTTATATAAGCGAGCTCTACAGAACATTTACAAAAAATAAAACAACATTTTCTTTTTGCTCAATAAACTATCAATGAATAATATATGGAAAAAAATATTTAAAACATTGACTACATGGTGGTTCCAAACCACTGTCAATATCTTGAACCTAAATTAAATTGTGACAATATGTACTTCAATAATTGTACCACTGTTTTTATCAGACCGGCAATATCAAAAGGTACACACAGAGATACTCAGCTTTTCTTACTCACGTATGATATGTGATACAGAAGCAATAACATAAACTTGTAATTGTGGAATTGTAGTCGACATGTTAAAGGAGAAATCAAATATAGGATCTATCTACCAATTAAACCCTTTACTCTTCATTAAATAATCTTACTCAAACTACATTTTTCAGTAAGTAAAACAACATTTTAATCTTGATGTTTGATAGAACCTTTACCATTCTTGATTTTTTTTTTGTAACGATGATTATTTCGTTCGACTGTTTGAAAGTCTTCATCGTAAAGTTGTATCTCGTTTTAAAAATTTCAAATTCACCAGATTTCTGTTATAAATTTATGCCCACTCTCTGTCAAAATATTGTAAACGTACGTTGTCGACTTCTGACTGTTGATTATAATCGATGATAAAAGTCTACTATCAACTCTATGGAAGGATATAAGGAACTATGGCAGGATAAAATAATAATGAGGAGAGTTAGTAGCGAAGATCTCCATTATAATGGATATAACTTCTCTTATAATATAAATGACAGAAATAAAACTTATATAAGTTATAATATGGCAGGAGAGAGTGCGAACAGTTATTGCAGTTATCCTTTTCCAATATAAGTTGTGGTGTCATGTTACTCTTAATTGGAACATGTTTGACCATTTAACTAGATTATATTAGTTCTCTATCAGGAAAATATTGTCTATTTTACTGAAACATGCCAGTTATCGGTTCTAGGTATATTCCACCCCGGTATATTCTAACCCGGGTAGATTCCACCACGGTATAAACCACCTCGGTATATTCTACCCCAGGTATATTCCACCCCGGTAAATTCCACCCCTCTGACAATGCTCATTAAGGTGACAATAAAAAGTCAAAGATTCTATTTTTATATGGCCATTTGTTCAATACTTCGTACCCATGAAGAAATAACTCAGATGATATCCTTAGACATTTAGACAATATTTAGAGATAGCTCGAGTCAATATTTGAAATATCATCCTAATAGACAAAAATACAAATATTCATAATTTCGTTAGTTTATTTCAAAGTTTACATGTTTAGCAATTTAATATTAATTCCTCTCTGTTAAGATGACTCTAGTTATGAAGACACTGCATTGATATGATTGTAATATTAAAAATATAGAACCGGTAATTAATACAATACTATGGTATTGTTATAACATCATTAATATGGTATTTCAAAATATAACAGTTGTATACAGCTTGAGTAAAAGTAACCACACCTTTTAGTAGCATTTTTTATGATAAAGATTATTATATCTAATTATACATGATTTGAGTATACGACCTTGTAATAATAAGATAAGTTTTTATATTTAAACAGTTTGCGAATGTAAGACTCTGATTTCATTGAGGAGACAATGTGCTACATTTGGAAGGTTACTGAATATATGCACGTCTCACTCAATTCTTAAAGAATAAGAATTAAAAGTAATTTCACAAGTTAGTCTTGTTCAAATATATCTTATGTTAGACTATCATTATTGTCAATTATTGTCAACTTGAGAATAGTTAAAACAGAATATTTACGATTGAGTATGAACAGTTTAGCAAGGAGACTATTACAAAAAAGTCAGCCCTGAATTCATAGATTTTCCTTGAAGTCCCCTCTATAAGGTACAACTCTGGAATGAGAAGGAGAATCTGTTATCGAAACTCACTCTTCCGGTCAGGACTGGGGGTCTAGACGGGCCCCGGGGGCGCCTCTAGATTCACCTCAACATTTCCTAGTGGCCCAGTATTTAATTACCAGTGTTTAAAAGTAATAACTGTTCGTTAAGTTCATTACGTGAACTTTCTAAAGTGTATTACCTATCATTGGAGTAGACATTATGAGCAATACTTTCTTTGCTTTATTTACCTTTGTTAGCTCTCCATAGTCACCTATAACCTTATAAAGTATTTCAATCATTACTTGAACACGGCCTAAATAAAGTAAAACGAATTAAGAGAAAGTCTAGTCTATTTTGAGAAAGACTATATTACATAACTTGAATAACTTACGAAAACTAGTTGGAAAATTAGAATTTCTCTAATGAACAATTAAGCGTAACGCAACATTTGTTCTAATAAATAATGAAAGACAACTCGTAACACTTTATAACATATGCTCTTGGGTCGACTGACAGAGACAACCTACTAAATGTTTTTGGTTTTTACTAATAAGGTGCCGTTCCTGATTTTAGGACAAAAACTTCCGTAGTCAAACTCTCTCCATGTAAAAATAGACAATAATCCCCCCAGTGTTAAAACCCTGTTCAATAAAGCCCTCCAATCCCATCAAAATCCTCCTGGTCAAAAAAAACCTTCGATTAAAAATCATATCACACCATTTTTACTCTAAGTCAAAATTCAAAATACATTAAAAATAACAATTAGTACTATATGACTTCATCTTACAGTTAATATCGCTGTTGTGTTCTTTTGATGCTATATCACATGTGAAATAAAAAATAAACAGCTTGTGATTGGCAAACAAAAGTTTCAATTTGCTACAATGAAAATGAAAGTTACATAGTATTATATAAAATATTAATAAATGAATAATATCAATAACTGACAAACCTAATCCGTAAAGTGGGGTGGAACTTACTGGGGTGGGATATACCTAGGGTGGAATATACCGGGATAGAATTCACCGGGGTGAAATATACAGGAGTGGAATATACCGGTCACCCAGTTATCAAATGCAGCATATGTTCGACTATTGTTAGGAATAACTCCTAATTTATGTGAGAATAGACACTAGACTTTCGGATTTTAATAGAATGTACGTGAATTTATTCCTTCTGAATTAATAATTGATTTTTCTATTTTCCCATATTTCAGTACCTAACTGATGTAAATACTGTTTCTCAATTACACGGGAAATGAAAAATGGGTGCAAGCTGTTCGCTTATATTCGTACAAATATATAACTACACTGTTTAGCAAATATGACTTACGGGAGAAGTAATAGGAAAACGGAGGGAGAGAGCGCATGACTAGGTGTAAATCCATTGATCGACAGGCCTATTTTGTCAAAGAAAAGTGTTAGGGCAACGGAGGATTCTAACTTGAGCCTAAGAATTTACAATCAGAAAATCAAACAAATACGCCTACAAATTGATAAATAGACTTAAAGGTACAAAAAGAATGTCTTCCGATGGTATCTTAACAATTTAATTGACTTTTAGAGTAAGGGTTAGAAGAGCGGGTGTAATCAATTAACATCATTTGACACTTTTGTGAACTAATCTTATAGCACAGGTATGTTTTTAAATATATAATATGAACACTGTTATATAACCCATATACACATGGTAATATCCATTATATTTATAAAACTAATTTTAGTGCTCAAAATTCCCTCCATCTAATTAATATTTGCCATTGTTTGTTCTATACAAATAATGAATGCTAATGAATTCACTAACTTAAATTTTTCGGTATATGAAGAACTAGAATATTCCATTTTATTCCAGTAATTTTGGACTGTACTGCTTATAAGTAATAGAGTGGAGCAAATAGGAGCAGCAAGGGATTCATTTTTTATTACTTGCACGCAAATTAATATAAGTCAAATATCACCTAAAACTCTTCAGGGAAATTTATCCAGAATTTCTAATATTCGGTAAACCATCAGTCACAGAAGGACATGGCCACATTTCAAGTATATACAGTACAATATCGCCCCTTAAAATTAGTAAAATAGAATCTGGGTATATATATAGTTTGTTATGAGGTGATAGTACTCTTTGATAATTTAGTGATCGTTTGACTAGTATTTTATTGTAAAGATTCACTCCTTCCATTAATTTTTCGCCTCTTTTGTGTAGTTCTGATGGTAAAACTCTAAGTCAATTTATTGGAGTTACATGAAAGTATATTGATGTTAAGCTTCACTATATTGGATATTCATTATACTGGCAAACGATTCGGAAATGTAATTGATGACTTCTACTAAATTAATCCCTGAAAAGTTAATATTAATTATATTAATACAATTTTTTTCATTAGATTTAATTTAATCATTTCTGAAGGAGTAATGAATTAAAATTGATCTCTGTCGATATCATGAAAATATATAATTTAAATATGTGATTACTGCGTAATAATGAATCTTATGTAACTCATTCGATTTAACTTCACCAACTTTTTTATACACACTTTACCATCAGAGTTTAAAGTAAATCAAAGGTTATTAATTAGCGCCTGCTCACACTCAATCTTTTTCTTACGTCAATTATCGAAAGTTGACTTTTATATCGAATGGTCAAAGGAATCGTAATTGAAGATATCAGAATGACGAGGGAATTATGATATATATTATCGGAAATTACTGATGATGGTAAATATTATCAGTTGCTGTTGTTGTTTTGGATTTTTTTTGTGTAGTGAGGTGTTGGTTGGTGTGTTGGGAAGTTAATAGTGTAAAGTGAATATTTTGTGGAATCCTTCACTCTGTTTGCTAGAAGTGCAAATGATGAGAGGGGTTAAGTGAAGAAATGTTTGCCCTCATATCCATGTGTGAAGCGATTGAAAGGACGTGGAGGCATGTTTTGAGTGTTGACAATCCGGAGTGCGGAGTCTTGTGTTGTATGGAGTTAG
This sequence comes from Caprella mutica, assembly GCA_947561585.1. Lineage (NCBI taxonomy): Eukaryota > Metazoa > Arthropoda > Malacostraca > Amphipoda > Caprellidae > Caprella > Caprella mutica. Next base: position 184,314 of record CANNZV010000212.1, on the reverse strand, counting down.
TATTTAGCCAGTTATCAACAAGGTAGATATAATATGTTTAAGCGAAGGCGTTTTTGGCGAAAATACTTTCGGTGAAAGTGTTTTTAGGCGAAAGGACTAGTCCCCATCTATGGCTGCTATATTTGCCAAACTATCAGTTTATTCAAGTTTACGTCTTCGAATGTTGTTAGAGTGAGGCATATTGTGAGATATGATGTTGCTGGTTATGGTATGCAGGCATCCCCCGCTTTAGTTACCAAATCACGACTCAGATTAGTTACCAAACGGTAACTAAAGCGAATAAAAGTAACAAGAAATTTATAATTGTCACTCCTTGATACTATATATCATTTTCTATGAGTTAGTGTTCTTAAATTACTACGAAATAAACCTATTAATAATTATATACAGTCTTTCATTATTTGTGACTGTAATGAAAACCCTTAAAGTCGTGCATTTATTAAATGTTTCAAAATCCATCCACAGCTTAACTCTCACTCAGTATAGGTGAGTAATTAATAAATACTTATATTTCTATAATTATTGTTCTACATTTAACAAACAGCAATTTTATGCTCTATGAAATATTTTTGGTTGTAGGATACTAAGTTCCAAGTTATTGGTTGGTTCTACAATTTCGGGCACGTCAGAAAAGAAAATATTATAATTATTTATTAACTTCCATTCTGGTTGGTAGCAAAGATACCAATTGAAATAAAAGTTAATTAATGATTATTATATAAAGATTTTCACGTGTTCGAAAATATTGAACTGTGCGATAACACGGAACTTACCCTATAATAGGACATGTTGAATTTCTGAACCAATTGTTTCTAGTAACCTCATTTGGATTCTAATTTTGATGTTTTTTTTTTTTAGTTACCGTGAAATAATCACAAAAAATGTCTCCGTTTTCTATGTCTACGAACGGTTCTTATTTCGAATCATGACTCGAAATAAGTACCACTTTTGTTAATGTGAGTTGTACTTAAAGCAAGGTTTGCCTGTATATCATCGATAATTGCTAGTGAGTCTAAAAAGTATTTGTAATTGACGGTGATTGTAGATATTATCGGCAATCTCTCTTGGTTAACAAAATATAACACAGCTAGGACCAATATACTTTCAAGAGATACCCCATTTGATCGATATCATTATGACACCAACTACTGTGCCAGTTCAACAACAAATTCTAATTCTTTATTGAGAAAAAAAACAATAAAGTGGTGACCGGACAACTCAGCGCCGGACAATTCGCCGCCGGACGATTTGCCACGGACAATTCGTCGTGAGGACAACTCGCGGCTAGGACAATTCGCCGCTAAAACAACTCTCCATGCAATATATGTTTTACCTCCGTATACTCCATTTATTTATAAAAAATAGTTTAAATATAAGCTGCGTTTTGTAGATTAATCATCGAAATTTCTTAGCAGTATTTGAAAATATTTTCTTTCCATTTCAAAAGTTAAATATAATTTTTTTTAACTATTATATAAAAATAGTGTGTGTTGTAAATTAACAATACAATTTTCTTCGTTCTATTTGGAAATATTTTACTAACAATAATTTGGTATTGGAAAGAAAACAAGCTCTGGTGTATTCTTAATACGTTTGATGACTTCTAAAAATTACTTTAGTTTAAAACTAGTACATCAGTTTAAATTAAGGTTATTTAACTACGAAGTCTTATGTTTTTGTCTTAGGTAGGTTAATGATTTACATTTACCATCACCTCTTCATTTTCCTCTTCTATTCGTGAGTGCAGTCACCGGTGCTTCTGTTCCTTTTCATTGTGACCGGAAATTTCGCTGTGAGAAAATTCGCCATACGAAAATTCGCCGCAAGGAATTTTCGCCGTAATGATTTTTTTAACTTTCGACTTGAGAGCCCCAGACAAATTATATGATCACCACATTAATTGTTAGAATTAAGAGAGTCACAATAGTTTAACAAGACATTTGATAGCAACCAATAACAATTTCATATACAAAGAAAATACAAAATTGAATGGACAATCAATCTTAATTATTTGTTCTTAGATCGTTCTTTATTTCTTTCATTTAACTTAATTTTGATGATGTCATGAAAAGATTTTTACTACATTTTGGCAAAAATCTCATAAAACTAATTATAGACCCATTTCGATTTTATCTATTTTCAGCAAAATTGTAGAGAAGATAGTATATAGACAAGTTTATAGTTACTTAGATAAATATTCGATGCTCAGTGATAAGCAATTTGGATTCAGATCTGGAAAATCTACTACTCATGCTATATTGAATTATCTTAATTATATTTACCCAATTCTTGACTCTAATAGTTGTGTTCTTTCTGTATTTTTAGACTTTTCTAAGGCTTTTGACAGTGTAAATCATTCAATATTATTATCAAAGTTGTATCATTATGGTTTTAGAGGTTTAAGCTATGACTGGTTCAAATCTTATCTCACAGGACGTGAACAGTACGTTTCTCTGGGTAATACTTTATCTAGTAATTTGATGGTGTCGCATGGAGTACCCCAGGGAAGCGTCCTCGGTCCCCTGCTTTTCAACATTTTTATCAATGATTTACCAAATTCTTCAAATAAATTCAACTTTACTCTGTTTGCAGATGATAGCACTTTATCACTAAAGTTTGACCCTAACATTGATCACAATATCTCGAATATGGTTAATTCTGAATTGCTGAAAATAAATAACTGGCTTTTTATCAATAAGATAAAAATTAATGTTGAAAAAACTAAATATTTGGTAGTTTCTCATAGACGTAGAGTTGATGTAGGAATGATAAAGTTCGGTAACCATGAAATATTTCGTACAAGTGTTATCAAATTTCTTGGTGTAGTATTTGATGAAAATTTAAAATTTGATAAGCACATCGAGCATATAACCTCAAAAATGTCACGTTCGTTAGGTGTACTTAATAAAGTAGGTTATTTTGTCCCAGAAAATATTAAGTTCTATTTATATAAGTCATTAATTGTTCCTTACTTAATGTATGCAGTGGAAGCTTGGGGAGGAGCATCTGCATGTTACACTAGAAGAGCTGTGAAAGTGCAAAAAGCGGCTGTGAGATCAATTACAAATTTGGACCATTATACACACACCTCTAGTCACTTCAAACAGCTTGACATTCTAAGATTGCCTGAATTATATGAATATCGAATTCTACTGATGATATTTTCAGCTTTGAATTTTGGTTTGAGTTCTGACGTCTTATATGATTTGTTGCGTAACTCCTCGTACCACTCGCACTCAACCAGACACAGTCATGATTTGGTAATTCCATATTATCATTTATCAGAAACCCAAATGAGTATCTTATTTGTGGGTGCCAAATTTTGGAATGCCCTTCCTGCGAACATTAAAAATATAAATTCTTTGTCCATATTCAAAAATAGATTCAAACAACACCTGTTTAGCAGTTATTAGCAATTTACTCACCGGTGTGGTGTTTGGATGAAAGGCGTTGTGTTCGATATTTTCTTAGGTTTGTCTTAATGAATTATAATTATTGTTCTTTATGTTTTTATTCTTTATATATGGTGCCCTAAAAGCCTTCCTTTGGCTTATCAGGGCATTGAATACTTGTATTTGTTTATTTATTTTAACTATTAAACTATTGTAAATCCCCTCTAATCTTGTATTCATGAATAAATTGTTTCATAGTTTCATTATAATTATTTAGATTAGGAAGATAGATTGTGAAGAGCTTATTTTGGTGCTTGTGCAGGGAAATCAAACAGGTACGACAATGTTTACAGTTGCCCCCACCCCTCCAAATTGTTCAAATGTATGCACTGCTGGAGACTGTAGTCAGTGTAGTGCTCCACACTTGTGGAGGTCTGGTGCTCAATTAAGAACATCATAAGGAAATAATTTTGTGTCCAAGAAATTGAGCAAAAACATTAATTATTGATTAATAAACCAACATTTCAATATTTGGATCACATGGTGACTCAAAAAAATTGATAAAGCGAATTGCATGGGTTATTATCCAATTGCTCAAATCCGAATAAATTCGAAAATATTGATAAATGATTTTATAAAATGAAATAAATACAATTCACAAAATTATTTTTAGAATTAAATTACTTTTATCTTATCACAATAACAGCATGATTGTTCTAGAACCCAAATTTAAAAAGAAATATTGTAATAGTAATATATTTCACAAGAAAAGTGCTCGGGGCAACTCAAAAGTATCAAATATTAATGTGCAATTTTGCAAGTTGTGTTTTTTCATAACGTGCCAACTAGTTTTACCTTCACAGTAAAAAACTAAATCGAATATTTTTTTAAATTAATGGGAAAATATCATTTTGTACAAAATTTCAAATGTTTGGGGCAACTCAAAAATATCGAGTAATGGCCTGGAAATTGGCATGCAATGATCTTTTATAACGTATCAACTTATTATAACTATTCCATATAAAGATTCTGAAGTTTGCTCGAGACCCCTATATTTTGGCCCACCCTAATGTGTGTCTTTATTGTTGTTAAGTTTCACGTATTTTTGATGTCTACTTCCTTTGCAATAAACAAAAATGTTCAATTTTTTCATTGTCCCTTAACTTATGCTCGCTACTGTATGTCTACACCAATCCTCCCTCGAACAAAATCACACAAAAGTACATTATGTAGATTATCTACAGTAAGAATATTACATTTACGAAATATATCTTTGGTATGTGCCAGATATTCTTCATTGTTTACTAAAAAAAATTATTTTCTTTTGAAGTAAGAATAATGGGCGAATATGAGAATCATTGGTACCACCCCATACAAAATTACAGTAACTCAGGTAAGGGTTAACAAAGCTATAATACAGTTTTAAAAGATATTTGAATGGATCAATATGCTTAAGTTTATGAAATATACCAATAGACTTAGATACCTTACTATGAACAATAGATAAATGGTTGTTAAATTTGAGCTGTCTATCGATATGAACACCAAGAAATTTCACTGAATCAAATACAGCAATTTCCTCATTATTATTCCATAGGTTAACACTACTGGCCTGATAGGTTCTATCAGAAAATACAATAATTTTTTTTCAGTGTTAATGGACAACCTGTTCTCATGAAACCACCGTTCAAAAAGTAGTAATTCTCTTTTGGCAATAGAAACAAGTTCAGAGATGGAAAAGTTACTCAAAGATAGAGTGGTGTCATCAGTGAACAGGATGCAAGAAAAACTTTTGGATACATTACATTAGTCATTTACATATACTGTATAAGGAACAATAACGGACCCAAAATGGAATCTTGAGAAAAACCTATGTTAAAAATACCCTTTTTACTTGTTGAGGATCCTATTCTAACACTGTTGCCTATCCCTCAGATTATTAGCAAATCACTACATATCCCATATCTCAAGAGTTTACCAAGTGTCAAACGCTTTGCGTAAATCAACAAAAATACTCAAAAAATAATTCCCCCTCGAGTGCATCATAAATACATTCTTTCAATTTCATCACTTTAAGTGAGGTGGATGTATTTCTCCTGAATCCAAATTGATTGTCGCTCAGCAGAGCATGACGCGTGAGAAAGTTAGAGACTCGGTTGTACATCGCGCGTTCAAACAGTTTACTAAATACAAGTAATGTAGATTTAGGTCGATAATTACTAGTAAGAGAAAAACATCCACCCTAGTGAATTGGAATAATATTGTGGCACATTTCAAGATGCTCGGGAAGGCTCCCGTAATAAAATAATAATTTATCAAATTACAGAGAGGAATACTTAATATCTGCTTAAATCATTACAAAAAGGTTGACAGGTACATTATCAATGCCACAAAATGAATTTTTTTAAACCCTCTATACACATAATCAATTCTACTTGAGAAACTGGGTCTAAAAATATGGAATTTTGCACATTTGTAACCACATAGTTGAGAGGAGAAATTTGAGTGTGAGGCAATATTCTATCAAGATCTATGGCAATATTAAAGAAATATTTACTAAATTCTTCAGCTATGATCGACTCATCAGTTATTACAACGCTGTCTATAAGAAGAAATTTTACTACTTTTTTAAATTTTATTACGTATCAAATCATTAATTAAACACCAAGTCTTTTTACAGACGTTTTTATTCTTTTCAAATGTTTTTTGGCAGTAATTTTTCTTGGATAGACTGATTAAATTCAATAATTTACTTTTATATCTCTTATAGGAGTCACTTTCCATAGTACCTCGCTTGCACATCTTAAAATATTCAGATTTATTCTCGATTGACTTTAACAGTCCACTAGACAACCATGGCGTAGTAAGCCTTTTCAGAGACGCATACATAATTTTAATATGAAAAACCTTACAATAAATTCTATTTATCACCTCATCATATTTACAAACTTGTTAACTTATGTCAACCGTTAACAAACTTTCTAAATTGAAACTACCGATCTTATTCTAAAATTCTCGACAGCACTGTTCAGTATGAAGTCGGAATGTTATTTTTTGTCTACCTGACAAGTTAGGAATTAACGAAGGAATATGCAAGAAATTAGGACAATTATCAGATATCACATGTGAGAATAGCACTAGAATATCTTTGTAGAAAATTTATCCATATATGATCTAGTAAAGTCGGTTGCGTATCACTATCATCCAACGGAAATCTGGTTGGTTTAGTAAACATAGGTAGGTAAAATAGTGACTGCAATTCATTAGTATAATGTGATACCTGAGATGAATCAGCGGCCAATAAATCAATCATTATATCTCCCGCAACAATGACTTTACTATTCACAAGGATAGGACTATTCAAAATATGCATGAGAGCAGCAGTAAAGTTCATGACACTATCACTTTGGTTCCTGTAGATACCAACAATAAAATAATTACAATCAGAGATTTTAATTAACTTAATCCACAGAATTGAATTTATCATAGGTGTGTTTTACCCTAGAAAATGTAGGGATAGTTTGTTTCATGTTTAGAGTCTGAAAAATATGACCGTTATACAGTTTAAAAATTTAGTGCCGATGGCTGATATTCTAAAGTGAACCTTTTGATACAATAGTGTACTTTCCTTGACTATTAAATTGAATCAATAACTATTGAATTTTGTAAATTGATTGTACTATCAGAGAAAAGAGTCAGTGTGATGATGTACTATCAGAGAAAAGAGTCACTGTGATGACTTACTATCAGAGAAAAGAGTCACTGTGATTATGTACGATCAAAGAAACGAGTCACTGTGATGATGTGGCAATCAAAGAAAATAGTCACTGTGAAGATGTACTAACAGAGAAAAGAATCACTGTGATAATGTACTATCAGAAAAAAGAGTCACTGTAATGATGTACTACCAGAGAATACAGTCACTGTGATGATGTACTGTCAGAGGGAAGAATCATTGTGAATTTGTACTATCAGAGAAAAAGAGTCACTGTATTGTTGAACTATCAGAGAAAAGAGTCACTGTTGTGATGTACTGTCAGAGAAAAGAGTCACTATGATGATGTACTATCAGAGAAAAGAATCACTGTGATGATGTACTATAAGAGAAAAGAGTCACTGTGATTATGTATTATCAGAAAAAAGGTAACTGTGATGATGTACTATCAGAAAAAGAGAGTCACTGCTGTGACGTACTATCAGAGAAAAGAGTCACTGTGATGATGTACTATCAGAAAAAAAGAGTCACTGTGATGATGTACTCTCAGAAAAAAAGAGTCAATGTTGTGACGTACTCTCAGAGAAAAAAGTCACTGTGATTATGTACTATCAGAGAAAAAGAGTCACTGTGATGATGTACTATCAGAGAAAAGAGTTACTGTTGTTATGAACTATCAGAGAAAAGAGTCACAGTTGTGACGTACTATCAGAGAAAAGAGTCACTGTTGTGATGTGATATCAAAGAAAAGAGTCACTGTTGTGACGAACTATCAGAGAAAAGAGTCACTGTATTTGTGTACTATCAGAGAATAGAGTCACTGTGATGTTTTACTATCAGAGAAAAGAGTCACTGTGATGATGTACTATCAGAGAAAAGAGTCACTGTGATGATATACTATCATAGAAAAAGAGTCACTGTGATGATGTACTATTAGAAAAAAGAGTCACTGTGATGATATACTATTATAAAAAAGAGTCACTGTGATTGTGTACTCTCAGAGAAAAGAGTCACTGTGATGATGTACTATCAGAGAAAAAGAGTCACTGCTGTGACGTACTATCAGAGAAAAGAGTCACTGTGATGATGTATTATCAGAAATAAAGAGTCACTGTGATGATGTACTATCAGAAAAAAAGGGTCACTGTTGTGATGTACTCTCAGAGAAAAGAGTCACTGTGATGATGTACATCAGAGAAAAAGAGTCACTATAATAATGATGTACTATCAGAGAAAAGAGTCATTGTAAAGATGTACTATCAGAAAAAAAGAGTCACTGTTGTGACGTACTATCAGAGAAAAGAGTCACTGTGATGATGTACTATCAGAGAAAAGAGTCACTGTGATGTTTTACTATCGGAGAGAGGAGTCAATGTGATGATGTACTATCAGAGAAAAAGAGTCACTATGATGATGTACTATCAGAGAAAAGAGTCACTGTAATGATCTACTATCAGAGAAAAGAGTCACTGTGATGATCTACTATCAGAGAAAAGAGTCACTGCTTAGATCTACCATCAGAAAAAAGAGTTATTGTTGTGATTTACTATCAGAGAAAAGAGTCACTGTTGTGACGTACTATCAGAGAAAAGAGTCACTGTTGTTATGAACTATCAGAGAAAAGAGACACAGTTGTGACGTACTATCAGAGAAAAGAGACACAGTTGTGACGTACTATCAGAGAAAAGAGTCACTGTTGTGATGTAATATCAAAGAAAAGAATCACTGTTGTGACGTACTATCAGAGAAAACAGTCACTGTTGTGATGTAATATCAAAGAAAAGAGTCACTGTAGTGACGTACTATCAGAGAAAAGTGTCACTCACTGTTGTGATGTTATATCAAAGAAAAGAGTCACTGTTGTGATGTACTCTCAGAGAAAAGAGTCACTGTGATGATGTACTATCAGAGAAAAGAGTCACAGTTGTGATGTACTATCAGAGAAAAGAGTCACTGTTGTGATCTAATATCAAAGAAAAGAGTCACTGTTGTGACGTACTATCAGAGAAAAGAGTCACTGTGATGATGTACTATCAAAGAAAAGAGTCACTGTTGTGATGTACTATCAGAGGAAAGAGTCACTGTGATGATGTACTATCAGAGAAAAGAGTCACAGTTGTGATGTACTACCAGAGAAAAGAATCACAGTTGTGATGCACTACCAGAGAAAAGAGTCACTGTTGTGATGTACTATCAGAGGAAAGAGTAACTGTTGTGATGTACTATCAGAGGAAAGAGTAACTGTGATGATGTACTATCAGAGAAAAAAGTCACAGTTGTGATGTACTACCAGAGAAAAGAGTAACTGTGATGATGTACTATCAGAGAAAAAAGTCACAGTTGTGATGTACTACCAGAGAAAAGAGTCACAGTTGTGATGTACTACCAGAGAAAAGAGTCACAGTTGTGATGTACTACCAGAGAAAAGAACCACAGCATGATGCTACTTTGACAATTCACAATTTCTCAGTTTACATTATTTTTAAATCTTTGAAATTTGTCTTCATAACAGTTTCAAAATATCTACAAACAATTTAATTAGTGAAATTTGTTATGGAAATGTGAAATTAGTAAACTGAAGAAATCATCGCATATACACTTTTGTTTGGTTTTAGTGTCATCCTAGTGCAGTACTAATATTATTCAATCTAATTTTCTTAAGACTATATTTTGAATATTGCCATTCAAAAGTTCAATCGAAGGACTCTGTGTTTAATTTTTTTAATCACTTCATTTCCTTGCAGTTGTTGCAAACCGAATATTGCATAATCAATTCACATCTACTTATTAGTGCATAATCAATTCACATCAACTTATTAGTGTAGTTGGGCAACAAATTGTTATTAAGGTTTGTTTCATTGAAGAGACGATGAGCTTTTGTTTCAACTATTTTTAGTAAGGATTTCTCAAGTTTTCTAAATAAATGTTTTTCTTGTTCAGTAATTAGTTTGAGGATGCAGTTTGATAGCCACTTGGTTAAAAACTTCTTTATTGAAATAGTTAAAAAAATTATAACATAAATATTAAATAATCCCGACGTTTCGATAAAAATACACTTCTCATCTTCAGGCTAAAATAATAATTCATAAGCCCTGAAAATTAATGGAAAATATATAAATTTGAAGGATTAGATTAGAGGTATGCACAGAGAAAAAAGTTTACTCATATTTAATGGGTCAACAATTTATGCTTTGAATCAATTTATTACGTGAGTTAGTTGGACTACATTCATGTTTTCACGTGTGTCAAAACAACTATGACGTGGTGTGTCACCAAAAATAGTTCATTCAAATCATTTTATGGATTGAATCAACTTACTATGAGAGTTAGAGTTACATTTTGGGATCTTGAACATGTGTTAAAACAACTATGACATAGTGTGTTGAAGTAACTCACAAAGATTGTTAATTCAATGTATCTAGTGTATGAATTAACTTACTATGAGAGTTGACGCTACTTTTTTTGAAGTATAGGTGCGAGTTAAATCAACTATGACATAGTGTATTAAAGTAACCCACAAAGACTGTTAATCCAATGTATTCTGCAGTGTATGAATTAACTTACTATGAGAGTTGACGCTACTTTTTTAAATTTAGGTGCGAGTTAAATCAACTATGACATAGTGTGTTATAGTAACCCACAAAGACTGTTAATCCAATGTATTCTGCAGTGTATGAATTAACTTACTATGAGAGTTGTCGCTACTTTTTTGTAAGTTTAGGTTTGAGTTAAAACAACTATGACATATTGTTAATCCTATGTATCTGGTGTATAAATTAACTTACTATGAGAGTAGGCGCTACTTTTTTTCAGTTTAGGTGCGAGTTAAATTAAATGAGTATGTGGCAACTTATGCTTTCCTCAAAGCCAATTAATCGGTTGACACTTTACAGTTCAAATCTTGTTTCAAATGTGTTACGTGTTGAATGTGAACGCACCTCAATACCATTTTAGTTCAAGTGCAACAATAGCGTTATATGCACTAAATATTATTATCGTTTCCGATCGATTATTAATTATTAATTAATTCCATTAATGCATAGATAAATGTCTGCCTAAATATTCTAAAATTTTTGGGATTGATAGTTTGGCGGCTAGGTAGTTATTTGAAGAGCTGATTATCAGTATATAACTTTTCATAATAATAAATTTTGATTACTGTCTTCCAGTTTGAAAACTGATATTCAAACTAATTTTCCTAGATTATTATATGTTAACTTATTTAAGCATCATACCTACCTAGCTGTTTTTTCAGTGCCAATACTTCCTAGGTCACGCAGGTAATTTGCGGCCCTTTAATTTTTAATTGCGGCCCTCTCAAGAGAGTCTCTTGAAATATTTTAAACCAAAATTACATTGAAATGTTGCATAGCTATCGTAATAAGCACAGTGCATGCTACAATTTATTACTTTGTTTTTATCGAGTGTTTTGAGGCAATGACGTTTTTGTTGTTAAAGGCCGCAGTTAGTTAGTGGGCCGCAATTTACCTGCTTGACCGTACTTAGGGATAGGCAGTTACTGCGCTGTCCTCAGATAGGGTAAGTTCCAAATTATCATGCGATTCCAAATTTTCGGTCACGTATGAATTATAGTATACTGTATATATCTACCTAATAGCTAATTAAAATAAAAGTGGATTAATAATTTTCTACAGTTTTTCTTAGGCGACCGAAAATGTGGAACCGTCCGATATTTCGGAACTTATCCTAGTATCTTAAGTAAAGTGTTCAGATAATTTGTATATTTTAAAACTAGTTAGTTTACCTATAGGTAGGGTTACAAAGGTAAATTCGGTTCTTTAATTTCTCAATTGAGGCCCTATTAAGAGAGTCTCAAAATCATTCTAAAATTAGTTTAGCTATATATTGAATTGCTGAATATCATAATAAGCTCAATTTATGATAGGTTCAATTTATTTCACGAGTGCCTTGAAGCCATGATGGTTATTAATATTTCTAAGATAAGAGGCCGCAGTTAGTAAAAGTGCCCCAATTTACCTATACTGGACCCTAGTTTTCTATGACCGGGAGAATTCTTTCCAGGGAGGTAGTCGGAGGAGAACACCGTCCGGGGATTTAGCAGGAAGAACTCAACCAGAGGTGAGCCTTTTGATATAATATACTTTTTTGGTATTTAATTAAAGTCTAAATTAAAAGTGTATAATGAACAAAATTATGAGGATTAGCCTGGAGAATCCATTGCATTTATTAGAGTTAAATTTATGCTGCATATGAAGATTTATAATTAGTTTAACATTTTATATAAATAATTTACCTATATGAAACAATTCTCAGTTAATAATTGAACAGTTACCCGAGGCTTACCTGTAAGGTGAAGGGTGACTTCAATTACTTCGGAAGCCATTCTTGTTCATTTTTCTGGAGTGTTCCAGAGGTGCCAACTTATGAGATGTCCACCTGCATCGGCCGTTAACTTAAGCATTCAGTATTCAAAGATCGAATCTTTTGTTGTGTATTTCTGGAGTGTTCGGGCGGGAGCGCTCCGGGCGGGAAAGAACACTCCAGAAAAATGAACAAGAATGGCTTCCGAAGTAATTGAAGTCACCCTTCACCTTACAGGTAAGCCTCGGGTAACTGTTCAATTACTTATCGCCATTCTTGTTCATTCTGGAGTGTTCCAGAGGTGCCAACTTATGAGATTTTAAAGAACGCAGCAAAAGATGAGACCAACCAATTTTCAAGTATGAATTTAAAATAAGAGCATCAGAAAATTGTAACGTTGGCCCAGCCTGCGACCTTGAATATCGTCAATGGTAATATTATGGTTCAAGAAAGAACAGGCAGCTGCTGCACAAGTGCAGAGATTAAAATTAGCGATGTCGATTCCTGCCTCTTCCATAATTGCTTCAATCCGTCTACCTATTTTTGAAATAGATAGGTACTGTTTGTATGATTTTCGGAAACTTACAGAGTTGATTAGACTCTCCACGAAATCTAATCCATGTACTCTTTGAAGGTTAAATGTAGACAGAATTTGAATTGACATTAAAATACCTCATTTAATCAAGAATTCATTATTTCCCACACGTGGTGTAAAAAGTAATTGAAATAGTCTCATGATACAAAATCTTTATACATCCATAACTTTGAAAGTTGGAACTTGATGTATAGATCATTGAGCTTGTACCATATCTCATTAATTAATAGGTTGAAATTCTAAAAGCAATACTTTCCAGAGGGAAATAATTTTTCAAAATTCAAAACAGAAGAAACTTCCAAGATCATTTGTACATGGGAGTGGTTAGTCTTATTTAATTTTTATTTTAATTGGTATCCAGGATACCAGCACTAATTCAATAACTAACACTCTTTACTGCAAGCGATTTCACTGTACATAATCCAGTATTATAAGAAAACTTTATATCAATAATTTACATCATTAAATTGCATGGGATCAATTTTCTGTCTACTCAAGAAATATACCACTTGTGATCTAGCTATGTTGTTAATAGAGGTTTGGCGGAAATTCTGCACTAAAAACACATGATACTGATTTTGTACCGCAAAAGGGGTAATGAACACTGTTGCACTTGCTCTTCCTAAATTTTATAAAGCCTCATGATACTTAAACGTTAGATATCAGCTACTATTCGGTAATCCCATCAAAATACCAACTTACTTTATCAGCATGAATGTTTTGATAAAAGTATATTTTTTCACAGAAAAATAAGTCTTCTAACAGACGTTGTCAAAATCTTTAACTAATACGAGAGCATGACTGAATATTTGTAGTCTTGACAGTAAATATTTTGATGTGGACAAACTAAATGTCATTTGAAAAGGCCCTGCCAACCGGATAAAAATGGCCTTCAGTTCTAGTACATTAATGTGAGAGGTTGAGTCTTAGCATACATAATCCCATCTATTTTAAATAAAATTTAATACATTTATAAGAAATGTATATTCTTCAAGTTTATGCATCAGTGGTAGCTAATTACAATACTTTGAGAATTATGGTTTATGCTTACTGAACTGATTGAAAAGATTCATATTCAACTGGAAATATATATTATCAGAGGTTATATAAACTCAGAGTTGAAGGCCACGTTTTCCACACTTCTCCTGATGATGAATAGAAATCTTTTCAATCGAAAGCTTGAAACCAAAAATACCTTCAACGCTTACGAAACTAAAGTAATGAAAGGGTGTCTAAATACTTTAAGCTGGATAATCATCATCAATTTCTATTCTTTTGTAAGTTACTATTGACAATTTTGAGAGCATTAATTTTAAGACGTTCTAAAATTATAAAGAATAAACCTCCCCCTTAAACTGCTGGAAGGCAGAGAGTCAACAGTTAAATTAAACCAAATCATTTCAATGAATAATTAATGAAATTCCTTTTCAAATATCAATCAATTGGTATTAATTAATGCATTCATGTTTCCTTGCAGTTTTTATTACATTATGTTGCTTGTTTTTATATTATTTGTAAAAATCATGATCATAAGACACGGTGCTAGGAAAATTCGTCCGTACGGTAAATTCGTCCGTTTTCTTGAATTAGGAATAGAAAGAAAGACACTGTTGAGTGTTAAAAAATATATGAGAGATAAATGCAGTCGCATAAAATCTGGTTAGATGAAAATAACTCTTATATTCAGCAGTTATAACTGTTGATGAAAAATTAATTCTATGTAGCTGATATATTATGTTATATATAATTATAAATGAAAAAAATGCAGCAAATAACTTAGTAAGATGTTTAAATTGAATAGCTGAGCTTTTACAGCTATGCAAAACATGGTCAATAGTTGTCAAAAAATTTGCTGTTTCATTCACGGTTCTAGTTCCTTCCGCCGAAAACACAACACAAATAAAGTACTCGTTTTTTACAGTAAAATATAGTAAACTGTATTTCTTTATATTTATAATGTATAGTGTTTTATAAATTAAATTAATTACAATGTTATATGTATATCTACCAATCTTAATGTTTCATTAAATAATCATGAATTGTGCATTGTGTATTATAACAAACTCTATATGGATGTAACGTAATATGTAATATTACCTACACTTATTAAACTACTATATTCATATATTTATCATAAGATTTTATTCTATATAAATTAAAAATTTTGCGTTAAATGGAGGAATTTTTCGTGGAAGAATTTTCCGCGGACGAATATTCCATGGATGAATTTACTTGGAGGAATTTTCCGGTCACGATGAAAAACTAATATAAAGTTGACAGTTAATAGCTGGGTACATTACTATCAAATAAATATTATATTGCCATGCACTTTCTATTGCAGTGTATTGCTTGTTTTTAATTGATCTATAAAAAGCATGGTCATGAAAACTAATATAAAGTTAAGTGTTATTAGCTCGGTACATTCCTATCAAATAAATAATAAATTGCCATCACTGTGGAGAGAGCAAGTGTCGTACGTGTGGCAGCGGCTATTTTATTGCACGACAACTTTGTCAACGTATTTGCTGCATCAAAGTGCCAAATAACCGTAAAAATTGCCACTGACTGTCTTCCAAAGATAAAGATAGAATAGAAATACTCCATATAGACACTATTAAAGCAAATTGATTTATCTAAATTGAAACGCAAACGTAATTATATGATAATGTAATCGCCTAATTCTTTGTATAAAGTGGTGACTTTTTATTCGGGAGAAAGAATGTAAAATTAAGAGTAATATATTATGGATTTTCATGAAAGAATATTATTCTATTTTCTATAATACTTGCGCATAATTTCTACAACGTCTTTCTAATCTCAATTCTCTTAGTAATTTTTACATGAAATGAAGCCAGCTTGAAAAACGTGCCGCAACTCTCGCCTAATCTATTCTATTAACAAAACTCATAAAAAGAAAATTAGTTCCACCTGCTGCTAATTGGCAGAAGATAAGAACAATGTGCTGTGGGTTGGAGTCATCAAAATACTGGGTCTAGAACATTTCGTCCACGGACATTTTGTCCACGGACATTTCGTCCAACGGACATTTCGTCCACGGACAATTCGTCCACGGACATTTCGTCCACGAATTGCTTTATTTTCTATTTTAAAGTGTATATGTGTTATATTTCACAATATTTTTCGCTATTATATTAATTGCCAGTTATTATTATAGTGAATTATTCCCAACCATTTCATATGGACACATAAAAAAATATTTACACATCGATTGCAGTATGAAATTAGACATGATGAACAGTTTTACTGTATCTTTAAATTATATACTTCCTTTAATATTTTGCATTAGTTAATGAGTTATGGGTATTTATCTAATTCCTTTATAACATAATTCATTATCAATCACTTTGTTAGAAGTCAGAGAAAAGAGTCTCCGCATGATGTGTACATACTGTATATCTCACATCACAGTTTCCTAATTTTCTATTATTTTCAAATCTCACATATTTGTCGTCGAATACACAGACCAAATTTGAAATATCTACAAGCATTACAAATTTACAATTAGTATCGTTTATTTTGGAAATAAAAAAAAAATAGTAAATTATCATAAAATCTTTAGGTACGGATACACTTTTCTTCGAATACACATATATTTATTTAATCTCTGTTAAAAATAATGTTTCATGAAAAACTAATTTCTGTACCAATATTGCTTCTAATAACCTAATCTGAGTAATAATATTGGTGTTCACTGTAATTATTGTTATTATGTTTTTTTCAATGTTCATATACTCTAATAACTTCGAGACATGCATCGTTATTCTTACAGATTTTATTAGACCAATGTGAAATAAAAGCGATTACTGCCTGCATATCATTAAATAAAGAATTTACTTTTATTATTTCACTGTTGCCGGCCAGCAGGAGCATGAGAAGAAGATTGCAATAAGAATTAAGGCTAATACCAAAATTTCTAATTGCCATAAAAAAGGGTGTTTTCTACTTTCATATTGCAAAATATATAAATAATGCTCAATATAAATATAATACAAAAATATAGCATTTCGTGGACAAGATGTCCGTGGACGAAATGTCCGTTGGACAAAATATCCGTGGAGCAAATGTCCGTGGACGAATTGTCCGTGGACGAAATGTCCGTGCACGCAAAATACTATCAGTCATCTCTGAATTGCTAATTTACATCTTAAAAATCGATATTTATATATTTAATTCATATGTTAAAGTATTAAATTGTACATTCAATAAAACTCTAAAATTATATATCACAGTACGCATCACAGTATGTATCACAGTATGATAGTATGTATCACATTACATATCACAGTATGTATCACAATATGTATCTCACTCTGTATCACTGTACGTATCACAGTATGTATCACAGTATGATAGTATGTATCACATTACATATCACAGTATGTATCAGAGTATGTATCACAGTATGTATCACAGTACGTATCACAGTATGTATCACAGTACGTATCTCAGTCTGTATCACTGTACGTATCGCAGTATGTATCACAGTATGTATCACAGTATGTATCACAGTGGTGTCCAGAAAACTGCCAGGCGGAAAACTGCCGAAGCGGAAAACTGCCAGGCGGAAAACTGACAGTCACTTACTGAATTTAATGGCTTTAGTCAGTAATAACATTTTGATTTATAAAAAAACGACGTTCGCTTTTAGTTAAAAGGAGTTATTGGAACATTCTTTGTTACTTAGTATACAAAACAAAAACATAGTTTTTCTTCATTGGAAAAATACATAAAATATATTAGAATATAAATATTACAGTAAAAATAAAATACATGATTTAAATTAAAAATTATAACCTTCCATAGATAATACTAAAATAAGAAGATACAAAGAAATGATTGTACATATTAGGGACAGAGTACAATTTCTTTGTTTACACAACTGATCTCTAAATTATCATTTCATAACGAGTTCAGTGTCTAATTATTTCGTTTTTGTTTATAATTTGATAATTGAACAAGCCTTCAAGCTTAATATTCGCTTGTACTCATTATAAAACAAATTCGATCGATTTTTGTGAAATATTTAGAATTTGCAACACAACATCTATGATTATCAAACTGATACTACCAACCAAATTCTCTGACAATTTCATTCGCTCGAATTGGATTGCATATAAATTAATAATACAGTTACACATAATTGAAAATTGTTAAAATGAAGGAGTTAATGCTATGGAGAATAAAATTGTAAATGTAATAAATATTGAACATACTGTACATATAAGTGATTTAACATTCACTTAATTTATAATATACAAGATATAAATTATAAATCTTATAAACATATAAAATCCTATATAGATATATAAATATATACATGTTATTAAAATGTACGTGATTTAACAAATAAGTTAAAAATGGTAGTTATAATTTCTTTGTGTATACTTAATTTGGTTTGCTGTGTGTTTAATAAAGTAGTTTTGTTGAAATACTATTTTCCATTGAATAATAAGTAATCCAATAATCTATATACTTTAGTTTTAACTGTAAAAAATGAATGTCTCCTTAATCACTTGAAGAATGGCTAACGATGTTTTTTTATGAATTAAAATGTTTTTAGAATGTGTTTATTATAAGTAAAAAATAAAAAAATAGCCAATGAGTGACCGGCAATTTTCCGCTTAGCAGTTTTCCGCCTGGCAGTTTTCCGCTTCGGCAGTTTTCCGCCTGGCAGTTTTCCGCCTGGCATATTTCCGAGTACCATCACAGTATGTATCACAGTATGTATCGCAGTATGTATCACAGTATGTATCGCAGTATGTATCACAGTACCTATCACAGAATGTATCGCAGTACGTATCACAGTATGTATCACAGTACTTATCACAGTATGATAGTATGTATCAAAGTATGTATCACATTACATATCACAGTACGTATCAGAGCACATTACATATCACAGTACGTATCAGAGTATATATCACAGTATGTATCTCAGTCTGTATCAATGTACGTATCACAGTATGTATCACAGTATGTATCACAGTATGTATCTCAGTCTGTATCACTGTACGTATCACAGTATGTATCACATTATCACAGTATGTATCACAGTATGTATCACATTACATATCACAGTACTTATCAGAGTATATATCACAGTATGTATCTCAGTCTGTATCACTGTATGTATCACAGTAGTTATCACAGTATGTATCTCAGTCTGTATCACTGTACGTATCACAGTATGTATCACAGTATGATAGAATGTATCACAGTATGTATCACATTACATATCAGAGTATGTATCAGAGAATGTATCACAGTATGTATCACAGTATGTATCACAGTATGTATCTCAGTATGTATCACAGTATGTATCACAGTATGTATCACAGTATGTATCACAGTATGTATCACAGTATGTATCAGAGTGTGTATCACATTACATATCACAATATGTATCACAGTACGTTTCAAAGTATGTATCACAGTCTGTATCACTGTACGTATCACAGTACGTATAACAGTATTTATAACAGAATGTATTACAGTACTTATCACAGTATGATAGTATGTATCACAGTGTGTATCACATTACATATCATAATATGTATCACAGTACGTTTCAAAGTATGTATCACAGTCTGTATCACTGTAACGTATCACAGTATGTATCACAGTATGTATCACAGTACGTATCACAGTATGTTTCACAGTACGTATCACAGTATGTATCACAGTACGAATCACAGTATGTATCATAGTATTTATCTCAGAATGTATCACAGTACGTAACACAGTATGTATCACAGTATGTATCACAGTATGATAGTATGTATCACAGTATGTATCACATTACATATCACAATATGTATCACAGTACGTTTCAAAGTATGTATCACAGTCTGTATCACTGTACGTATCACAGTATGTATCACAGTACGTATCACAGTATGTATCACAGTATGTATCACAGTATTTATAACAGAATGTATTACAGTACTTATCACAGTATGATAGTATGTATCACAGTACGTTTCAAAGTATGTATCACTGTCTGTATCACTGTACGTATCACAGTAGGTATCACAGTATGTATCACAGTACGTATCACATTATGTTTCACAGTACGTATCACAGTATGTATCACAGTACGAATCACAGTATGTATCATAGTATTTATCACAGAATGTATCACAGTACGTAACACAGTATGTATCACAGTACCTATCACAGAATGTATCACAGTATGTATCACAGTATGTATCACAGCATGAATCATAGTATGTATCACAGTATTTATCATAGAATGTATCACAGTATGTATCTCAGTATGTATCACAGTATGTATCACAGTATTTATCACAGTACGTATCACAGTATGTTTCACAGTACGTATCACAGTACGTATCACAGAATGTATCACAGTATGTATCACAGTATTTATCACCATATTATTTCAGTCTCTACCAAATTTAATCTCGTTTTTTTTTAATTGAATTAAATTCTCTTGCTCCACCTCAATTGAATTACATTACAGTTTCCACAAACGCATTATAATTTATTGCAGGTAAAAAATATTTTTTGACAAAAGAGGTAATGCAATTAGTCGTGACTTTGAATTAAATCTTCATCCACAAGAACAAAGAGAAATTGACCCTTTTCTAATTGCCAAAATGAGTTCAACTCTTTGTAGATACTACCATTTATTAACTACGCAAAATATAATTATCTATTTCAGAGAGGTTCGAACCTTATATTCCTAAACTTGTAAATACTCAACAGTTATATTTGTTCCAACTATTGGTATAGTACGAGATATTATACTCATTATGAGAGAAACAACTTTAAACCTTCGAACTAAATCACTCATTATGCATCGAAATATCACGCTTATACCTATGTTCGTTTTCTGTCGTTAAAATTAAATTATAAAATCCTTTTTCACACTCTTCATGTAAATAGTAGAGTCTGGGTCAATTGATACCCGGTTATTTGATCCCCTTGCCCTTTGATTCCCAGTCATAACCTTCGTTTATACAGTGTACACCGTTAAAGGTCCCCTCCACTCTAATTTTTTTTATTTCTCTATCCATTAGAACTAAGGTTATTGATTATAAAACTGCAAAACATTTCAAATTTGGTTCTATAGTTTTATTGTAATATGTTATTTAAGATTTGTTTCCGTTCCCAGGTAACATTGAGATATTCGCGGAATATTCCCACGATATCTACATATTCCCTCATTATCCACTATCGTAAAATAATATCGAGGGAATATTCCAGGGATTAATGAAGATGAGTTGATCCCCTTATGATATAGAGGGAATATTTCAGGGATTAATGAAATTTAGTTGATACCCTAAAGATATCGAGGGAATATTCCAAGAATTAGTGAAATTTAGTTCATCCCCTAACGAAATCGAGGGAATATTCCAGGAATTAGTGATAATAAGTTTATCCCTAACGATATCGATGGAATATTCTAGGAATTAGTAAAAATTAGTTGATCCCTATTGATATCGAAGGAATATTCCAGGAATTAGTGAAAATTAGTTGATCCTTATCGATATCGAGGGAATATTCCAGGAATTACTGAAAATTAGTTGATCCCCTGACGATATCGAGGGAATATTCCAAGAATTAGTGAAATTAGTTGAGCCCCTAAAGATATCGAAGGAATATTCCAGGAATTAGTGATTTAATTCCCAAACGATATCGAGGGAATATTCCAAGGATTAGTGGAAATTACTTCACCCTCTAACGATATCGAGGAAATATTCCAGGAATAAATGAAAATTATCTGATCTCCAAATGATATCAATGGAATATCCCATGAATTAATGAATACTAGTTGATCCCTTTTCGATATCGAGGGAATATTCCAGGAATCAGTGAAAATCAGTTGATTCCGTATCGATATCGAGGGAATCTTCCAAGAATTACTGAAATTTTTTTGATCCCCTAAGGATATGGAAGGTATATCCCAGGAATTACTAAAAATTAGTTGATTCTCTAACAATATCGAGGGAATGTTCCAGGAGTTAGTGAAAAATAGTTGATTCCCTAAAAATAATAAAAGAAACGATTATAAAAGAAAAATGGAAATAATCTATGAAATATGAAACTATATTTATCGATGATAACCTAAAGATGAAATTGAGTTATCATATTGCATAAAGTTCATTAAAAATCTTGTATACTTCTACTGTGTCCAGGATGGTCGAGTGGTTAGCGTCGCAAGCAGAAGTCAACAAGGTGCTGGTTCGAGACCCGGAAACACCACATCATTTCTTTCTCCATTTCTTTCCATTTAATTTGTATATAACAATAAGTTTTATTAAACTAATTCATGTAAAGTCAAATGTACACGTACAAATGCAGTATATGCTAGGAAATATTAATTTTGATGTTCTTATTTTTTATATCCTTCCTCTATTCTAGATATCCAGGGAATATTTAAGGAAATTCCCATTTGATCCTCTCGATATTGAGGGAATATCCCCTCACTATCTTAATTTCATTCCCTTGTTATCGAGGGAATAATAATTTCGGTGTTCCTTGCCCTTCCCTTGTAAAAGAGGGAATACTCCAGGGATAATTTATTTAAATCCAATCAATATTCCCTCGATATCATTTGGGGATATCCCCATATCGCAAAAACGTCAAAATAGGGCGACCCATTGATATCGAGGGAATAATCCCAGGGAATTTCCCCGGAATATCCCGGGGATAATTTTTTGTTACCTGGGAATTCTTTCTACTACACCTCTGAATTTCAAGCAAAGAAACAGCGCGTTGAGCGATAGGCTAATTAGATCCAACTAATTCGAAACAATATAATGCCGATTCCAAGAAAATGGATCCATATAACGAATCCAAGTACCTAATTAAGTATTTCTTACTAATACTTTTCATATATCATAACATTTTTCCTATCTGCTCATATTAAAACACTGCATTTGAATAGGTTTGTACTATGTATATACGAACAAACATACCTACTCAATTAGGGGGCCTTTATATTATTATGATTCTCAGAATGAAAAAAAAGCGAAATGTGAATATTTCTTATATAATTAATTGTGAACAGAATACTACATCGATTTAAATTCTGCTTACTCTACATATTTAAAGCAATTCCAGATTTTTTTTTAAATTTAGAGTGGAGAAGACCTTTAATGTTCATTTAGTATTAGTGTTTATATTAATTACATAACATTTAATGGAAATATGAACCTTTAAGTCGATTAAGCTTTTTAATTATATTAACTAAATTCTAGGTCACAACGTCCGAGCTTTTTTTGGAGTGTTCCTTGAACGGAGGGAGAATGAACCGAACCTCGACAACGTTCGTTACCACGCGCAAAAAAAAAATCAATCATGATAACGCGAGCGTTAATAAAGCGGTGTTCTACGAGTGTGGGCGTTGGCTCGGTGGGGTTCAACGTTGGGGTATAGCGGTATACTGCTTATGACTACAGAGATGAGTGGATGAAATCTATCAGAACTTCTGATAGATTTTTGATATAAATCGATAATTGAAGTTCATCAATTGAAGGCTGGTCACACGGCAGGAACTTTGATGGAACGTTCCTGAAGCGAGGACAAAAAATCATAAATGCTTCTTAATGTTTACCAGAAATTGGCCCACGTTCAGGCAACGCCTTATAGCTTAAAAACTGCTTATGTTCACCCTTACTGCATCGAAAGTTTTGAACGAACGTTTAGTAGCGGTAGTTTTCCGCTTTGCAAAGTTCACCAAAGCGCAGAAATCTCAAATACTGGACGACCGATGTTTCACCAACATTGCCAGGGCGGTGATTAAACGTTGCACAAACTTTGATGGGCGAATGAAAGCGTTTCACTCACGGTCACCAGTTTGTTGAAATTATCTCAGGCGTTCAAGCAGTGATTCATTGGGGTCATGAACTTTGGTTTGACTTTGGAATGAAGGTTGCATAGCGCCATACCGCAAAACCAACGGTCGCTGCTGTTAAGCCAACTCCATAGCAACGCCAGCTTCACGGTGCCCGTGAAGCTGTGAATCTAAAACACCGTGCCCGTGATTTAGACTTGCTCTCTATTCTATGCTTGTTGACGGGCAAACAAACTCGAAAAAAACACGAAAACCAAAGTTCATCACCGCAATTGAAACAACTCAGCACTGTGCTTGCAAAGCTTATAACTATTTAAAGATTAATAACGTTCTATCAAAGCTGGCGAAGCATCGTTCATGATTTTTGTATTACTTAGAGGAGCAAATCATCCACGAACTTGCGGAGCGTTGAGCAAACATAAGCGGTGGCCGAGCATAAACGGCGTTGCTTTAACAGGAATCAAATTTTATGAACGATAACGATTGGTGACGATTTTTTCCACCGCTAAGGAACGCCCCAACAAAGCTGGGGTGGTGTGATCTAGGATTAAGTAATAAGGGTAAAAACAACAAAAAAGAAATTAAATCTTTATTCATTCAATTAAGTAAAAGTAAATGCTTATTTTTACATTCCGGCAACAAAAATATAACTTTACAAGTGTATATTGTAAAGGCATATTCCACTCAGGGGGAAAAAGACAAAGGAATAAATGGACGGGGATATTTTGAACCGGGGCCACCTACAAAATGTCACTAATATATTTATCTTATAATACCAACGAAAAATAGCTTTACCTCTATTTCCTACATCATTTAAATTGTTCCTATTTTAATCCATGATCATTTTTCATCAGTAACTTTCATGTTGCATTGAAAACACAACCAATATCATATAATGAACTTTAAAAATATTATATAACCAACTTTAAAAATCATACGATAATTATCTTTAAAAACAGTGACATTATGATGATTGTTGTTATATCTATTTATATACAGTCTGAGTCCCTCTATACCCATGCTTTGTTTGAACCCTGGCCTCTTATTTCTTTCTGTTTGCGTGTTTATCATCATTATCCACTATGATTACAGAACTAACAATGCCTCCTTAACTTTAATGCTTTACCCAGAAGAACAAGACCTAATCATGGAACAGTTTGATATTGATAAAAATTGATAATGGTTTACTGGTCGCTGAAGAATAACTCAACATTATCATCTATTTTATACAATGTTCATTAGTAGAGAACTTAATCAAAATCTGCATTATATTTATACTATATTTCATGAAAACTTGTCATTATCATTGAAGTATTTAGTTTAAATCAATATTTTTTTCATTTTGCAATATTTCATAATATATTTTTATCCTACCAGTTAATAACAGATTTTAAATAAATTAAAATGACAAAATGTTACAATATATCAGGCTCAAAACAATAAATAACATTAATTGTACTGAAGAGTGAACCAGATGGAAGATATTCCGTGTGTTCCATATACAGGAATAATTACAGGGAATCCAGGTGAAATAGAACTGGAACATCATCAATAATTAGAAAGAGAACTGGAACATCACCTGTAAGTTGGAATGAAACTGGAACATCACCGGTAAGTAGGAATTGAACTGAAACCTCACCTCCCAGGTAACATTCAACCTTCCCAGAGGATTCCAGGAACATTCCATTGGAGCGTTCCCTGAATGTTCCACTGGAATGTACCCCGAATGTTCCTTTTTCGACATATTCCAGGAATAATCCAATGGAATCTTCAAAAATATTCCCTTTGGAACATTCCTTGAAGACTCCATTATGACATCCCTTGAAAGTTCCTTAGGAACATTATCTGAAGACTCCTTTGGAACATTCTATGAAGATTCCTTTGGAACAACTTCTGAAGACTCTTTCGGAACATTCTCTGAAAACTTCTTTAGAGCATTCTCTGAAGACTCCTTTGAAACACTGTCAGAACAATTCTTTGGAACACTGTCAGAAGAATCAATTAGAACTGTAAAAATTATATTGGAAATGTTAAATGTCACCTGGGTCAATATGGTAGTAATCTACTATAAAAGCTATAGTGAATCAAGATTTGCTGCGGAATCAATGGCCATATATTTTTACTACTAACTAATGGTTTTACAGTATACCCCCGCAACCTATTTTTCAAGGACTTTTTCCATCAAGAGAATAGAAAGAAAACATCATGAAAGAGGGAGGAAGTAAATCTAAGCTCCATGCACTAGGTCGACTCCTCTGATATCACAAGTAACAGTTTCGACCCAGCGAACTCTGGCCACATAGCATAAACCATAATGAAAATGAACTCAAGGAACTATAGGAATAAATGACACACGGTAAAAATAGAGGAATAACAGTTTATAGTAAATAATTACATAAAAAAAACAGAAAACATGTTAATTGAAGATTATTGAAAAACAAATATAGTGCTACTTTTGGATAAAAATTAACTATTGAAATGGATGCTTCATCTATAGTTTAATGTAGATTATAGGATTATAGGAAAATGATTAGCGAGTAAGAAGATATTTTATTCAGGTACCTGACACGTGTAGCTGTTCAAATTCCATTACTTTGAAGGCTAGAATAAAAACGTTAAAAAATCTATATAAAATACTAGAACAAAAAATCTACATTACTAACTACATATCTATCTATAACATTCTATTCAACAAAATTTCTACCTTAGACTATATATTTAACTCTTCATTTACAAACGTTCAATTTTTTTTTTTTTTTTTTTTTTTTTTTTTTTTTTTTTTTTAAAAGGCCCCCTGCCAGAAGAAGCAAACCTTCTTTAAATAATTAAAAAAAGCTATTATCTTTATTAAGACAATGAACATTAAAAAATGGAAGATAAGCTTCTCTGCTCTACGACCATGGCTCCGACCATCGCCAATGGTAGTGGCCTCCAACCGACTGTGAGGTGCCTATAGCAGGTCACAGGGCAACACCCAAACTGCGGTCATCATACTTCTCCTTGACTGACGTCAGGATACTGAAAGCATTGCCCCTCTGCACTGCCAAACCAACTCTCTGCTCTAACCAAAAGGTCTCTCTCACATCATCAGTGACGTCGGTAATGCGACGGCCGATTTCAGTAAGGAGTGCGCCTGTCGTTTCACCATAGCTACCTGCCGTTTCCACCGCTATGGGTTCGAACCGATATCGAATGCCAAGAGCCGCATATTTGCGTCGCTTCCTCCCCTCCGCCTCCTTGGCTGCGCTACCAGATGACAATGCCGAGTCGATCAAGTGAGACGCCGCGTAAGTGTCTACACATGTTGCATCCCAACAAAGACACCTCCCATCTGTAAAAGGGAAGACTGAGTTACCATCAGGCCGCTTACCATCACCCCTATCAACCCCCAGAGGCTCAAGCACTGAAGGGATACCAGCCGAAATCAAAGCTCTCCTAATAACATCATTCAGGGCTGTATGTCTCGGATGGCGTCCAGCACTGTAGCGACATGATAGACCGTGAAGTCCCCTTGAATCCACCCTCTGGCCGCATCGGCACACGTGTGGCTCACAGATGTCCGCACCAACACGTAGCGCAATCGCAACCCGAAAAGACTCTGCGTCGAGTAGCGTTCCAAGTGTAGGAACTGGAAGCGCATGTAACCAAAGTCCGCTCTCTCTACATGCAGATACCAGCAGACGTGCCCTAGACAATTGATCAGCCTCCTCGAGCAGTCTGGCCACAGTGGCTACCGACTTAGGGTCATCCCATGACCTCTGCCGACTCTCATTAGCTCCCTCAGCTAAGGCTAAACCCTCACTTTGCCATTTCTCCACTGCTGCTCCAAGCTCTCGGTCATCCCCAATCTGTGTTCTGCACAGAATGGATCTAACCAAATCCTCGGTAGCATGAAGGGAAGAAATGAATGCGGGTAGCGCAATGTCCTTAGACATTCTGATTCCTAACCCCCCAAACCGTACGGGCAACGATGCCTGCACAAGTGAGTCTCCCTCAAACTTAACGTTGGTAACCATCGAAAGGGCTGATACAATGACCCTGTCGAACTGTGAAAGATCCTCACTATTCCTGTAAGCTGGTGAAGCACGTAGGATATATTGGAGCTTAGGCAAGGCAAAACAGTTCTTGAGCAAAGCAAAAGCTTGATGGTTCTCAATCAGTTTCAACCTTGACGAAAGCCTCTCCAAATCCTCCCTCTTCTCAGCAACAGCTGCTGGTATGCCCCTCTCCATGAGTGGTGCTCCCAGCAAGCTTAAATCTTCCACTGGAACGACCCTCAATCCTGGCATCAACCCCTCGAATAGATTCCTCGTAATTATTGATTCTTCCTCAGAATGATTCAGCAAAATCAGTTCACACTTCTCTCGGTTGATATCCAGTCCCACTTCAGCAAGGTCATTGATTAGACGCTGCAAACAAGTGAACACCTTTTCAGGTGAATCTCCGATTGTCCCGTCATCGAGATACCAGACATTCAACTCAGTGTCCACCCTTCGCGTTATCTCATCAATTCCCAAAGAGAAGAGAGCTGGACCGAAAGGGTCGCCCTGCTGTAAACCCGTAGCGGATACGAGGTTCGTCCCCCCATAAAAAAGCGTTGTTGGACCAAAATAAGCCTGCCAAATCAGTCTATAAAGCCCCTGAGTCCTTTGTTTAGCCGCATTCAGGAACACATCTCGTCGCAGGCTATTGAAAGCATTGGCCATGTCAATCTTGAAAATAACCTTTTTACCTTCTAACCCAAGATATCTGCGAGTGGCATGAGCTGCAGCTTCGCAGCCACCTCGAGTTGAAACCCCTAACTGTATAGGGCGCAAGGATTCTCCAAGACTAGCTATCATGGGACGTGACCCTACTTTCACAGCCAAACGTCTCAAAGTGTTCCCTACAGCAATAGGACGCACGCCTCCGTCCTTTTTCCCCAAAGCAGTCAAAGTGGCTCCATAGAATATCGGTCTAGCAAATTCTGGAACATCCCCCTTCAAAATGAAGTTAACGAACATCGTTAGGGTGGTTAGTAACCTGGCGCCTGCCTCAGAAGCTTTACGGGAGACAAGAGACTGCAGGTGACACGGACGTAACCCATCGGGACCCCCCGCTGAGCCTTTCCTGAACGAAGACAATGCCTTTCTGACGTCTTCCTCACTGGCAACGTGCGGCTGGCAGTCATCCCCTGGCCCTGCAGGCAACAAGAGGTCCTCAGGAGCAGGAGGGTGTTTCCGTTGGAGAGCCGTCAAAGTTTCGTCATTTTCAGGCGAAATCTCCGACGACGAAGCCAACAGACGCACTGCTCCGGTAATGTCTCCTTCAGACAACTTATCCGACACACGCTTCCCCAGTTGAACATCCTTATTCACTGTTCCCACACCTAAAGCACCCTCCTCCGGAATGATTAACAGGTGCTCTTCCATGAAAGACGCGACCTGTCTTTTCACTTCCGTTGTTAACGAAGTATTCCGTTTTGCTTCCGAACTGCGTTGTCCGGGACTCCTGAGAGCCCAATAGCAAAAGCTCAAGAGTCTACCCCACGCAATGGGGGTTCCCTCCTGAATTACTCTTTCAAGTAACTTTTGCAACGCGTCCGCTACGCAAAAGATGGCTCCTTTAGGGACTATCCTCAGTACTTTCATGCTTCTACGGCACCGAGAGATGTATGCCTCCAAATCAATCGTCGCATCTGTGGCGGGTTGTGGTGTTATCACCCCCCGCCCCAGACACGACACACATGACCATCGAGGGATAGCATCTGCTTGGCGCCTAGACAGACCCACGCAAGAGAGGTGAAAAACATCTCTGCAACAAGTGCACACAACAGTCCGCTTCCTGATGTTAATAAGAGAACATGACACACAACGGTCCCTTTCTGCCATATGCTCACTAGTGGGTTAAGGAAGTTTTCAGCTGACCTGATTGTACACGTCCTACCGACTAAACAAACTGATTGACTGCTTGTCACCCGAGCGTGCCGCGAAAAGCTAAAGAAGAGGAAGCTAGGTGTCACAGCAGGCAGAAGGTGATAACTAGGGCAGCATAAACAAAGCGCTGAGCAAGCAGAAACAGAGGTGAACAGGTACTTACAGCCCATCAGAAAATCAAGGTCGCAATCAGAGCGCAGCAGTACACAACCTACTGTGATGGCTGCTCTAGGCTAACTGATTGTCGCAATTGTCAATTGTCAATTGTCGCAAGATTAGGATTAGTAGTCTCAAGATTAGGATCAGTAGTCCCAAGATTAGGATCAGTAGTCCAAATATTAGGATCAGTTGTCTCAAGATTAAGATCAGTTGTCTGAAGATTAGGATCAGTTGTCAGAAGATTAGGATCAGTTGTCTCAAGATTAGGATCAGTTGTCTCAAGATTAGGATCAGTTGTCTCAAGATTAGGGCAAGTTGTCTTAAGATTAGGGCAAGTTGTCTTAAGATTAGGGCAAGTTGTCTCAAGATTAGGGCAAGTTTTTTCAAGATTAGGGCAAGTTGTCTCAAGATTAGGGCAAGTTGTCTCAAGATTAGGATCAGTTGTCTCAAGATTAGGATCAGTTGTCTAAGGATTAGGGCAAGTTGTCACAAGATTAGGGCAAGTTGTCTCAAGATTAGGGCAAGTTGACATCTAGTGGTATTGGCATCTTCGTATCAAAATAAAATATCGCTGATATCAAAGAGAAAATATAAACAAGTGACTGGAAAGTAATTCATGAGCAAAGTCATCTACCACCAATTGGCGACAATGCTCATGGATGCAGAAAAGCTACATCGTGAATACAGTCACTTACTAAGGTATATGACGATAAAGGACACAATTGTCTCCAAATGAAGCCTTTACGATCCTGCCCACCTAACACAAAATCTCTAAGACCTCGTAGTTGAAGAGCATAACCCTAGCGTTATCCTGTAAAACTGCAAGTAGCGTTAATAAAATTATAAACTTAGTAGAAGTGAAAAAAGATAATCCATAATGAAAATTACAACAGATAAAGACCCATGAGACGCTACTCTCATTCTCTTCCATTAGCCACATACAGCTTCAGGATAGAGCCCCGCCAGGCTTATTAAACATATTTCGCACCCACAGTACGGCCACAGAGTAGATCTCTGAAGTTGTACAGCCATTCTCTCATAAGATATCACCCCAAAGTATCTGTAATTGAATTGTCTTAGCTACCCAGTTAAAATTCGGTGCAGGATAGGGGCAGCGGGTGGGGCGCGCAGGGCCGGCATCATGGCAGGCAGAAGGCCGCGATAGGGCCGCGACAGAGCATTTTTGTCCGCTTTTGGGGACCTCATTCTACGTCCCCCCACTGCACTGAACTACACTGGGGCGCTACCCTAAACTGCAGACACACGCGTCCTAACTACTAATGAGCGACCGCGTAGCGTCCGTGGCCACGCGTGAAACACTAGAGAAAAATACCCTCATGGCAGATATTGACTGCGCCAATACTGCGCTGAATATGAACACACATATTCATACAATAAAATATGACGCGTTTAACGCATATATACTTCATATTATGAATGTGACGTTATTCGGCAATAATATTCCAGTCAATATCTACCATGAGGGTAAAAAATGATCAAGTCTAAATAGCTATTTGAATTAATGTGATTGACGTTTCAAGTTAGGGAAAAATTTATTTAGTAGGGGTTAAATGTCTTTTTTAGAAAAAAAGGCCATATCGTTTAGCTACATCAAAAGGAAATTAAATGAAAGGGACTGGAAGAATCAGTCAGAAAGAAAAGTGGCTCTACATATAAACAATGTCACCTGCCACCCGTCAGTGACAATACTAATGACTGAAAAAAAAGCTTCTCCGTGAATGCTGTCACTTACCAAGGATTGTGACGAAAAGAGTCACAAGCACCTGTGGTGATGGTGGATGGAAGAAGGAGATGATGGGAAATGAAGACTTCCTAATACAAAAATCTAAGACCTCGCAGGTTGATGAATATAACTTTGCGCTATTCTCCAAAACTGCAAGTAGCGTTAATAAAAATAAACATGGTAAAATAATACATTCCAAATTAGCTACAACAGTTCAGGGCTGAAGGGACACCATCTCCTTTACCATTTACGATATAATAGACTGTAAAGAGTAGTGGTGAGGTTATAAAAGTGAAGTAGATAGCTTTAAATTCATTTATTGGTAAGCAAACTAAAGCTATACATTGTAAATCTTACTTATATATTTTTCCTGTCTAACTGATTGTCAAAGTCTGTGAAATGAGTACCACTTGTTACTAATAATAAAAAATGTAACCATACTTACAAATATAAATTGGGAGAAGAGTAAGAGATTAGGTCGCCAACTTTGATAACGCGTTCCTCGGGGGTGTAGGTCATAAGCACCCCCCCTCCCCCCGATTACGAGCCATCTGTTTTTAATCCTTATTTATTTACCTATATTATTGAATCCCCCTGACCCCCTGCCAGGTCATTAATCAATCATTAAGTGTGCAGTACAACAAACTAGTGAAACTACATTAGCAACTCTCAGTTATTTCTATCCAAGTACATAGTTCTTCATTTGTTTAACTATGTAAATAAGGATTAAACAACAGGGAGGGGGGGGGGGGGCTCGTAACCAGGGGGGCTCATGATCTGGGGGGGCTCATGACCAGGGGGGCTCATGACCAGGGGGGCTCATGACCTGGGGGGCTCATGACCTGGGGGGGGGGGCTCATGATCAGGGGGGCTCATGACCGTGCTTAGGTGTGGGAGCGTATGCCCCTTCCTCTATGTCCATCCCAATCGCCAGAATTCTATAGAGGCTCATGACATGGGGGGCTCATGACCGTGCTTAGGTGTGGGAGCGTATGCCCCTTCCTCTATGTCCATCCCAATCGCCAGAATTCTATAGAGGCTCATGACCGTGCTCAGGTGTGGGAGCGTATGCCCCTTCCTCTATGTCCATCCCAATCGCCAGAATTCTATATGGATATTCCAATGGTTTTATGAACTGGTTTGAAATCGGGTCCGGACAGTGTTTCTGAAAATTGAAACGAACATTATAAACATTTCACTGAATAATTACATTTCGTGCTTGTAATAGTAAATTTATGTTCAACTAGATAGCTGATATTGCTGTAATTAATCAACAGATGAATAAAAATACATACTTCGAAACTAACTAGGCACACTGTAGTTCAAAACTAGGCACACTGTAGTTCAAAACTAGGCACACTGTAGTTCAAAACTAGGCACACTGTAGTTCAAAACTAGGCACACTGTAGTTCAAAACTAGGCACACTGTAGTTCAAAACTAGGCACACTGTAGTTCAAAACTAGGCACACTGTAGTTCAAAACTAGGCACACTGTAGTTCAAAACTAGGCACACTGTACTTCAAAACTAGGCACACTGTACTTCAAAACTAGGCACACTGTAGTTCAAAACTAGGCACACTGTAGTTCAAAACTAGGCACACTGTAGTTCAAAACTAGGCACACTGTACTTCAAAACTAGGCACACTGTACTTCAAAACTAGGCACACTGTAGTTCAAAACTAGGCACACTGTAGTTCAAAACTAGGCACACTGTAGTTCAAAACTAGGCACACTGTACTTCAAAACTAGGCACACTGTACTTCAAAACTAGGCACACTGTAGTTCAAAACTAGGTACACTGTAGTTCAAAACTAGGTACACTTTAGCTAATTGCAATAACACAAAAATAATATAACAAATGAAATTTATAGCTATTACACTGAGCAAGTAACACTTGTGAATATCATGCTTTAAAAAAAACTGGTATTGGACTTGGTACTGGTATCATTTAACAATATGGTATCGGTGCATCTTTAGTAAATTCCATTGTATCAATTATTTTATTTAAGATTGAAAAGAGAGCTGAACTTACCTAATACTTCATATTGAATAGCATCATGTCCTCTTCATCATCTAAAGACATGTTATAGTTTGAACTGAATATCCTTGATTGTTTGATACATACAAAATTTCTTAAAAAATAGTTTCCTTTTGGAATGTGTTGAATAATTATAATCCTGAAAAGAAAAACAAAAGTTTTGACATATATAGCAAACAAATTCATGAACATATATAAAAATAGCCTAGTTAGTAACAATATCCAGAGGGAGGAATACAGATTATCATAAACAAACTCACAATTTGAGTTAGCTATGTATAATTTTTTAATAATGATCACACTGTATAAATATGAAAATTAACATAAGAACATAGGTAGATAATTGATAGAACACCAGTTATCTAAATAAATAGGAGTGAGATTAGCCACTTCCATACTATGCAAATTTCTATTTAATGTCCTAAACATTATTGAGTTTTAGCATGACAATATTGGAAAAAAATGCTTTAAATTCAAATATCTATCAAAGTTTCTTGGATTATCTGACCATTTGAGATACTTTGTAAAATATCTCATTGGTCAAAGGACTCAAAACAATGAAACTGGTGAATGAGCAAGGATTTTAACTCTGAATAATATAGTATATAATAACCACCCAGCATCATCTTTTTAAATATGGCCATCATGATCAAATAACGGAACCATCTCTGAACTATGACTTAAGCACTATTTTTCTACTCAATGCATTAGTTTAAGTTGTAACAGGAGAGTGCACTTAAAATTCTACACATGTTGCTAATAGAAGAATAGACAAGATAATTAAATAGAGGTGTAACAGGTGTGAAAAAAAAGTGTCGTGTGTACCTTGCGTCAAAAGAAAGTCACCTCCTGCGTCAAAAAATAGTCACCTCCAGCGTCAAAAGAAAGTCACCTCCAGCGTCAAAAGAAAGTCACCTCCAGCGTCAAAAGAAAGTCACCTCCTGCGTCAAAAGAAAGTCACCTCCTGCGTCAAAAGAAAGTCACCTCCTGCGTCAAAAGAAAGTCACCTCCTGCGTCAAAAGAAAGTCACCTCCTGCGTCAAAAGAAAGTCACCTCCTGCGTCAAAAGAAAGTCACCTCCTGCGTCAAAAGAAAGTCACCTCCAGCGTCAAAAGAAAGTCACCTCCTGCGTCAAAAGAAAGTCACCTCCTGCGTCAAAAGAAAGTCACCTCCTGCGTCACAAGAAAGTCACCTCCTGCGTCAAAAGAAAGTTACCTCCTGCGTCAAAAGAAAGTCACCTCCTGCGTCAAAAGAAAGTCACATCCTGCGTCAAAAGAAAGTCACCTCCTGCGTCAAAAGAAAGTCACCTCCTGCGTCAAAAGAAAGTCACCTCCTGCGTCAAAAGAAAGTCAACTCCTGCGTCAAAAGAAAGTCACCTCCTGCGTCAAAAGAAAGTCACCTCCTGCGTCAAAAGAAAGTCACCTCCTGCGTCAAAAGAAAGTCACCTCCTGCGTCAAAAAATAGTCACCTCCTGCGTCAAAAAATAGTCACCTCCTGCGTCAAAAAATAGTCACCTCCTGCGTCAAAAAATAGTCACCTCCTGCGTCAAAAAATAGTCACCTCCTGCGTCAAAAAATAGTCACCTCCTGCGTCAAAAAATAGTCACCTCCTACGTCAAAAAATAGTCACCTCCTACGTCAAAAAATAGTCACCTCCTGCGTCCATGGGAACATAGGAATTAATTCAAAATTTTAACCCAATTAGACATATCTGAATTTTAACCTCTTGAAATTTAAGCCAATTAATTGGCTTTAACTGACATACTCTGTAACCCAGTCTGCAAAAGATGCATGAAGTTGTGAAATTTATCCGGTGACTATAATGGCCTTGAAATAAGTGTCCTGAATTATCTGGCGACAATTTCTTTATCAATTCCTATGTTTACATGTAATTATTAGAGAGTGTTTTGAGATTTCTGGCCATTTTAGAGAGAAATTTAAAAATATTTTGGAAAGAATTGCTCCAAAAATTGAATATTTGAAGACTGATTGTGCAGGTTTTGCAGACTGGTTTGTAACATGGAAGAAGAGCGACCTCCGTCATAGAAGAGCGACCTCCGTCAAAGAAGAGCGACCTCCGTCAAAGAAGAGCGACCTCCGTTTAAGAAGAGCGACCTCCGTCAAAGAAGAGCGACCTCCGTCAAAGAAGAGCGACCTCCGTCAAAGAAGAGCGACCTCCGTCAAAGAAAAGCGACCTCCGTCAAAGAAAAGCGACCTCCGTCAAAGAAAAGTGACCTCCGTCAGTCAAAGAAAGGTTTCTAGTGAAAGTAACCTAATTTTACTGCTCCATTTATCTAAATTTTAAACTATGTTGACTCTAAATATAGCTAGTGCCAAAATTTACATGAGAATAGGTACCTAAATATATTGAAACTGTCAAGATGCATCTTATATAATCTGAATAATCATCATGCCATGTTCAAGAGACTGGCAGATTGTTAGCCAATTTCAAGCCAAAATTTAAAGATTCTGTGACATGTCAATTTTGGCTCATTTCTTAAAATTTTAGGCCAAATTAACATGGGAACATAGAAATTAAATTAAATCAAAACATTAAGCCAGACTGTAGGAACTGGTAAACTGTTCTCCAAATTTTTTTCTGTTTTGGCTTCTGTTCTCAGTCAAATTAATGCAAATATAGGAGAAAACTAAGGACTGTTCAGACTGTTAACACAGAAAATGTTAAAAATGTCCCATATTCTGTAGACTGGCATTAAGCCAATTAGACATATCTGAGTGTTGACCTTTACAAATGTAACTTATTATGTAAGGCTGAGGGTCAATTAATTGGCATCAACAGATTAACTGGCATATTTTGTATACAATAATACAGAGATCTCTTTCAATGATCAAAGTAAAAGTCAGGTAAATAGATATAGCTTGTATAGGAACTAGCCAGTCTGCAGAATATATGACATTTTTAACATTTTCTGTGCAAACAATCAATAATTTCCTCCTACATTTACATGTATTTTACTGAGAACAGAAGTCAAAATGTAGGATATCTTGGAGAACACTTTACCAGTTCCTGCATTTTGGATAGATCATAGGTAGGAATGAATTCAAAACTATTGAAGAAAATTCAATATAACTAGTAGTCAGTCAAGACTCTAGCGACTGCGAATATCTATCTCTCTGACTCAATTAATGTCCCAGTCTGTATTTTGTGGTAATTTTCACAGACATGTGGAATTTTTTGCCCTTCGAAAATAATGTTCTGGCAAAGTCGGTGGATTTTTATAGCCATTTATTCCAATAATCCTATGTTACCATTAATTTTTGGTGGATAAGTTAGAAAAAAGTTGCTGGATCAGCCAAATTAATAGAAATTTATAGCCTAGTGGATTTTTCAACTTTTAAAAAGTCAAGTGGAATTTTGTGCCCCAAATACAGTCTGGTATAATGCCAAGACTGTATTTCATGGTAAATTCCATCCACTTGTCAGTGGAATTTTTCCCCTTCGAAAATAATATTATACTACTAGTAAAGTCTGTGGATTTTAGCTATTTAGGTATTCCTATGTTAGTATAACTATAACGTTACCAACTTACCATTATTTTTTTTATTTTTGGTGGCTAAGTAAATAAAAAATATTTTGGTGGCATAAAAGTAATTGGAATTTTGTAAACGAAATACAGACTGGTTGTGGATTCACATCATTCAGGTACCATCAGTCCAGTCTGTATTTGGTGCAAAAAATCCCACTGACTTTTTCAAAAAGCTGAAAAAATCCACCATTAATTTCCAGTAATTTGACTGATCCACCAACATTTTCCCAATTTATCCACCAAAAATTAATGGCAACATGAATAAATAGTTGAAAATCCAACGACTTTGCCAGAATATTATTTTGAAAGGGAAAAAAATTCCACCGACATGTCGGTGGAATTCACCACTTAATACAGACTGGCCATCAGTCATAAATTTGAAACAACAAATATCAAATTCACTACATTTCTACATATAGGTACCTATCATAAGTCATCTTTCAATCTACCTATGATCTATCTAATAGAACGTATGGTGGGTGCGCCGTGATCTGGTGCGCCGCTCATCTTTTAGATACGTATCAATATAGGCTATACTGGCGACTTTGTTCACAGTGCACACTTTGAAACATGGCTTAGGTATATAGCTAGGTATCAGAATGTGTGGACGAGTGGACCATTTAAAATAGAAGCCAACTAATTTGCTTAACTGACATCGGTAGTACTCTATAACTAATAACTTGAGTCGCATGTTGGCTGTGGGTAGCTAGTACATAGATATGTCACAGTGGGAGTAACTTGGACATAGGCTACTTGGAGTACAAGTTACAGTGCATTTCCTGATACCTATGTGCTAGTACATTATACATAGCTAGGTGAAAAAGCATTTATTGTCAGATAGATAACTGGTGTCATGAGCAGAGTAGGCACCTAGTTAGGTAGGACCGTAGTGAATTTCAAAACCCAAAAAGTAAAAATTAGCTATACCTAGGCTATATTATATAGCCTAGCATAGCTATTTTTTTTTTTTCAATAGGATACAATAACCACTGAACTCTTAAATACTATACACATGATAGATACACAATTCCACTTTCACCAATAAATTAATAACTTGGAACATTAAATCACCACAGAACCTTATTTTAAACTAGAAACTATTCAAAATACTGCAGGTTCAATGGTTCTCAATAAAAAAATCCGATATTATTCTTTAGAACGTACAAAATAATTGTTCTATATATTTCGTTTTGCAACCCTGTTTTTAATAATTTCAGTATGGAAATGATTTTATCTTTAAATAATTATTAAGAATGACCGATTTTTTCAATAATGATTTCGTGTTATTTGGTATTCTTGTATTCCAATATACCTATTTAAATGGCGCGGATGAAGAACAAATACATGATTAATGTTATAATAATATTAGTATATAATTTTAACTGGTTAGTTATTGCAATTATTTCACTTATAATATGGAATCGTTGATAGATGAACCAAATTAATTTTCTGTACTAACTATATATATGCAGTATATTGTATGCATTATATACAATATATACATATTGGAGTAAACTTATTAAACTAAGGCCAATGTCAGCTTGTTTATAAGAATGTCATTATATATTCCATATACCTATGATATATTTTATACATTCTCACATGCCAAAAGTTTAATTCGACAAATAATAACCTACATCAGGGTAAATAATTACCTAATATCTTATAAATTGAAAACATTATATGCAATGGTAGTTTAGTATGCTTATAATTTATCTTTATAAATCATTTTATCTATAATCAAGCATCAGCACTTTGATATTTATGGAAATTATTTAAGAATGTCTCCTGTAACTACGATTCTCAGTCATATGTACGCATGGAAGTACTATTAGAACCTACATGATCGATGTGTGAGTCTGATGAGAGCTGTGTCAGTTCATTCAGTGAAAAGATACAGAAAAACTGTATTCTGATAAAGCCTGATATCAACATTGTCAGACTTTACTATTGCTTTGATCTTCTATAAGTGTTACTTTAAAAAAATTTAGTGGTTCACTCTGACAAATGAGAAATATAAAAACGCATACAAATTACTCAATGATATCCGTGGTTAAATAAATATTAGGTAAACAATAGATTTAATATAAAACTGAATGATCCAAACCATAGCTGAGTACCAAGAACAATAGTGATTAATGTTTAATTTATATTAGGGCTATCCACCAATTAATTAACTATAGCTATTATTACCTATTATTAGCTACACTATCGATAAAGAAGTTGTATTTTTGTTCAAATTAATTTGTTGGATTATGATTCATGAGCAATATGTGGTGCTTCAATCTCTGGAAATTTTAGCCAATATTATCGACTATAAACTCTGAAGATTTTCTATGCTCTGTTCTCCAGATTTTTCGGCAGATAATAACGCGTCAAACCTCCACAGATTATCTCGTCCTTATACTGCCGTGGCCTCCGTAGGTCGCGGTAAACATTTGTAGAAAGCAGAGATTATCTGCTGAGCGCTGCTTAGAAATGCTGAGACTACCATAAACTACAGTAAAACGTCCGCTATACTGCACCAAATTTTAACTGGGTATTATTCTGCAAAAAATGAAGTGATGTAGCAGCTGCAAATAAATAGCATTGGATATAATTCAAATATCAAGAATAGAATATACTTTAACTTTATTGTTAGTTAAAAAAAAGCATTAATGCTCTGAAATTAAAATAAAGTATATATCCAGAGATTATTGCATGCAAGATGCATATTAAAAGTAGCATTAGAAAGTTTGGCCTCATTCAAAAACCAATGAATAATTCGTGTCTGAATATATTACTAAATTATCTGAAAGATTGAACTTTGATTTCAATTATATTTTTCAGATATTGCTAATTAACTAGATATCATTAATGATTCATTCATAAGATTATAATTGCTACAATAATCACCTAGCTTTTTCGATCAAGATTGTTCAAAAAATATAAAGATTTCGTATTTTCTGTAGGTAGCTACTGTGACATGCTTCCCTATTTTTTTTTTACATCAGCGATGAGAACTCAATTTGCCATGAAGTATGAACATCATTATTCGTCATTTAAGGGTAGAAGAGCTGGAACTATAAGAGAGGGGTAATGACATAACAATTGCATGAGCTGTATAGGCTATTATGATACAAACTAGTGTATTATCCCGTTAAAAATAACGGGTTTTTGATGGAAAACTGATTTTGATTCAATTTTAAAAATAATAGAATTTGTTCAAAGTTCAACTAATAATGATTTTCTTTCATTATTGAGTTTTCTATGGTTTATTTTCATATTCTAATTAGTGTTTTGGGGTTAGAGTTTTTGAAGTATTTTTCATAGAAAACAAAGAAATTCCCATTTTTTGAAAATTGAGTGTTTATTTAAAATAGAGTTTTGTAAAATTATGAGTTGTTGGAACTATCTGAGTTTTTGTAAAATCTTTAAGTTATAGGAAATATTCGGTTTTCGAAAAAAATTGGGCTTTGGAAAATTTTGTGAGTTTGAAAATGGCGAGTATTCGAAAAATATTTTTTTTTAATTAGGAGTACCCAGAAAATTTCAATTTTTGTTTAATAAAATTGATTTTTGGAAGAATTTAAAGTTTTTGGAAAATATTTGAGTTTCTGAAAGAAAATTCGATTTACAGACAATTTAGAGGTTTTCGGAAAATTGTCTTCGGAGTATTTTATTTTTTCGTAAAATTTTATGGATTCGTAAAATTTTATGTTTTTTCGGAAAATTTTATGTTTTCGGAAAATTTCGTTTTCGGAAAATTTTTGTAGTAATCGGAAAATTTTTGTAGTAATCGGAAAATTTTTGTAGTATTCGGAAAAAATTTCAGTTTTCGGAAAATTTTGGAGTATTCCGGAAAATTTCTACTTTAGGAAAATTGAGTTTTATGAAAAAATTCTTGAGTATGACGGATTGATATATACATATATTTATAAAAACACAATGCTCTTTATTATGGGGAGGGATAATATTAACAATATCTGTAAATTATAATATATACATTTCAATTCAAATCATTGCTCATGCATTACTAGAAATAGATTTATCAAAAAGTTGCCCTGAAGTGAGTCAATTGAGATGCAGATCATTTAGCTAGGTACTCGCTCTATCACCTCATTAATTATTACTTTCATTTTACTTATCAGTTGACAGTTGAAACAACTATTGTCAAGACTGATGACTTTAGAATTTATAAGCATTATTAACGATGAATTATCATAGCTAACTTGATATTAGGGCAAATTACGAATTATCGGTAGACTCATAAGAGAAAACGATATAGGTACCTAGGTAGTACTTAACAAGAATTAATTACTAATTAGCCTAATTCTTAAATAATTTCTATCCATGATATGACACCGTTACCATCCATAATACATTAATAAATACAAGAATTAAATAATTAATATGTACCTAGGGTAGGTAAGTTACGAATAATCGGCCAGTTTCACAATCACATTCTTGGTCATATAAGAAAAAAATAAAAAAATAATTACTTTAATCGGTATCCATGATACCATAAGGTATCATGGATACCAATTATCCATTAAACCTATCATGTAGGTATCATGGATACCAATAAAAATAAATGTCCGATTAGGTATATAGTTTTTTCTTATATGACCGAACATGTGAAACCGACCGACAATGCGTAACTTACTCTACCTATAGTCTATAGATAGGTAGCTCCAAGTATAATTTTCCATATGAACGAAGATAAGGAATTGACCGATAATTCGTAACTTGCTCTAGTACAAAGGTACCTAAGCCTACCTAAACAATAACAAAAATTTAGCACAAAAAATACAACTGTACGAGAGTAAAGGTTGTTGTTGTTGTCATTGTTTATTAAGATACTACTTAGATTGCTCGAGATCATGTGCCTACGGACCTAATTTAGTAAAAAGATATAGGAATTTGATTAAACTACCTATTTAATTTGATGATACCTAAGTAGTTATACCTATACTTACAGTTAATGATGATATCAGAGTAGCTCTGTCACAATAGCCTATAAGAATCATCTTTATGTAAATTGGGGGTAGCCTGTGTAAATAGAGTAATATTCACTAGTTACTG
Source organism: Caprella mutica (assembly GCA_947561585.1). NCBI lineage: Eukaryota > Metazoa > Arthropoda > Malacostraca > Amphipoda > Caprellidae > Caprella > Caprella mutica. The sequence continues at coordinate 141,959 of CANNZV010000212.1, read as the reverse complement.
CTGCAATTTAGCTAACTTCCGATTGGGAAGCAGGAAGTTATCTAGCGGACAACTGCTGTTCAAAATGGCGGCGACAGTTTGAAATTTCACGGGTGCGTTATTGGAAAGTAAAATCTTTACTATTCTACCTATTTCCAATAGTGATGAATGTAGCTACTATAATTCTTTTAGTTCAACTGATAATAATTGTTTTTTCAATAGTATTTGTTACATATTTGATCAAAGGACTAAACAATTTCGTTTCATTAATGGCACAACAATTTGCTCAACCACTCACCCCGAAGTACAAAATAGAACTGTTCAACTGTTCCAGTTGAACTTTTACTTGACAGAGGCAAATTTTATGCTTAGTGTACGTGACGTCATCAAGGCAGTACTATTAAATAGAAAATTAGGGACTTATGTTATTAAATATTAAACTAAATTTATTATTGCATTCATATATTGACCATAAATTAAAATTAATATGATTTGACACGTTTTAGTTACTTTAAGTTTAACTTTCGAGTGTTGCTGTGATGACGTCACGAACACATCAAAACTCAACGCATATCAGAAATAAGATAGCCTCGCGCGGGGTTTAAATATAATTTACAAGATATAAAAAGATGATATTTTGAACTTTAAGAAATTGATTATTTTATAACGAAAGTTTTTAATATATGATTATAACCATTAACATTATACCAGAATAATTTTAATAAATCCTCCCTAATTTTTTTATATATTCATATTCAGTAGAATTAACTTATATATTTAAATTCGGTATTCAACACACCCCTAAGTCTAGGTAGCATAATATTGATTTATTAGAATTCTAAATTTAAAATCCTTGGAAGTATTCAAGGAATATTCCCTGAACATAATATTTTCAAACTATCTTCTATAATTTAATGGACAGTTGTGGAAACACTCCTGGATTATCGGATAATACTTTAAATAATTCAAATAGTTACAAATATTACAAATATTCAAATAATTACAAATGTTACAAATATTCAAATAATCACAAATAATACTTACAAAGTAGGGGAGAATGGTCATCAATGGGACACTGGGAACAATGGGACATGCTTAATAATATACAAGTTTGATAAACTGTCCCATCGTTCACCAGGGTATGTCCCATTGTTCACCAGTGCTGTTATACAATGGGACGACTTTTTTCGTTTTTATTTAATTTTGTTCTAGTCAACAGAATATGTGATAGTATTCGAGTTAGTTTCATTTTATAAGGGAATATCTATATTACACATGGATTTTTTTATTTTTCATACTTTGCCCATAGTAAATGAAATATCAATATATCTGTGTTTTTTGTCCCATTGGTGACTACCCAGGCAACAAAATGACCTTCCCGAGATATCTCCGCGATAATCCCTTCCGATGTCCCCGTGATGTTCCCAGGGGATATCGCGAGAATGTCCGTTTTTGTACTTTTTTGGGGATATCCCCAGGGAATGTTCCGGGAACATCGTTAGGGGATGTTTATTCCCTACCGATATTCCGGGAACATTCCCAGGGGATGTTCCCAAAAAAGTACAAAAACGGACATTTTCGCGATATCCCCTGGTGACATTTTGGGAACATCGGTAGGGAATATTGCGGGGATATTGCGGGAATGTTATTTTACAATTGCTCATAATATAACTCATAACATAATATAACTAGTATAACTTCATTATTGCTAATTATTAAGAGTACATACGTGCTGGTACTTATTGCATCTCTTGCATCGGAGTGAATCTTTTCTGTAGCTATTGGAGTTTTGATGAGTAGATATGGTTTGCGCATTGGGAAATAGAAGACTGAAGATTTATAGGAAGGATAAACAAAAGAATGCTGGCGACAGTCGGAATTTTTTAACACAACTGTCACTAACATTCAATTTAGCATATCCTTCACTGTGTATTCACCGCAGTTAACTCCACCAGCCATGTGTAAAGTATACGACCAGCAAGCAGATAACCACATCTTATTCTTTTACAGCTTCATTTCAAAATATTTATAACACTAATCAGATGGAATTTTCAGGAAAACTATCATACATAGAAACGTTTTTTACCATTCTATAAGTAAGTACATACTACCTATCTAATACTCAGTAATAGTTCTTTTTAGGTAGGTTCTAGGTATGTAGATATCTGTTGGGTAATGAGGTAAGCACAGAACTAGTACACTACTACCTATGGCTACCTACCAAGTCTCGCTATAGAAGAACTATCAATTACTCCTATTTATGTAAATAATATTAAGTCATATTACCTAGGTAAAATTTTCATGTTTTAGGGGAACGTCACAGTTCTCGGACATTCATAGTACCCGGACAGTGACCGTTAAAATAAGTCATGTGACCGAATTTTCTGATAAATCCCCAAACACCCACTTTCCGATTACTGCGAGAGTATCTAAATCCGAAGAAATAAATAATTGTGTAACAAGTGCACTGGCAATTATATAAAAGACTACTTACTAACCTAGGTACCCGGCCTCGACCGAATGTTTTGAAAATTTGATAGCAAGATTGTAGGTACACACAATAGGTAGCTAGTTCATTACATACGTATAGGGTAAATTACGAATTATCGGTCAGTTTCACATCTGCGGTCATATAGGAAAAAGTATATTGTACTTAGGTAAATTGTTATTTTATTTTTATTGGTATCCACGATACTGTAGGTAGCTACCTATCATGGATACCAATTGAAATAAAAATTAAATAACAATTATAATATAGTTTTTCTTATATGTATGACCGAAGATATGAAACCGACCGATAATTCGTAATTTACCCTACTAAATATAACTATGTATTGTAAGATACTTAGAACCTAGGAAACTAGCTATTACACTTATTATAATTAACTTGGTACTATCTACCAAGATAGACTAAGTACTGTACTTCAGTAAATAACTTACCAGTTAGGTACTGCAGAAAAGTAAATACATAACTAAATACCTGCCTAGGTATATATACCTACCTATTTACTACCTACTTGCTACAGTGAAGTTAATAACTAAGTATGTAGGTAGCTAACTAAAGCTGAAAAGTAAATAAATAACTACCTAACGGTGAGATGTACGGTAAATAAAAAAGTTGGTGTTAAACCGCTACCTACAGAGAAGTAAATTAACAACTAGGTATATGCTGCAAAAGAGTTAATAGCTACCTAACTAACTAGGTACTAAGGTACCTATATCTATAATCTTTTCTGTCAGTTACCTATGTATAAATAAATTAAAAAGTTCGCGGATAATAAACACGATGAATTTATCTGAGAGAAAATATAAGACACTTGCACTCGCTCACAGATTTTTTAAACTGGAGCCTTTTCGTCACAGTGACGTCTTGTGACGTCACTCACGCGTCATGTATTATTGCGCAGTTGAAGAATTTAATTCATCGTAAATGCTAGTTGAATAAAATTTATTCAAAATAAATATAATATAATTTAGTATAATCTTATGTTTCTTGAGCCACAAAATGAAATTTTAGAGTTAAGATCTCATTATTACCAAGTTTACGAACGCTCATCTACGCAGCTGGAACTAGACCTACATATTAGCGGGAAAGATAATTTAGGCAACATAATGTACTTACTACTCAAGTGGCTAAAAAAGCTAATTTTGTGTTAGAATATTGTAAATTACAAACAACTTAAAAAATTATTTATATTGGGGCTGATTAACACTAAATACTGGCACGGATTAGTAACCATTCTGAACGACAGGGGGCGCGCATGAGGTATTTTAGGCAGATTTTTTCGAGTGAAATGTCTTATCATCATAATTAGCGGTAAAGAGACAATAATGTAAGCATCTGATAAATTTTATATCTCTATCTGAAGATTACTTTCTATATTAAACGGTATAGAATAGGTAGGTATATTTAGATTTAAATAAAAGAATTTACTAAATATATTCTCCATATATGATAGGTATGATCACAGTATATGTAGAATATATAGATATTCTTAATATAGGTAGGTACATGAAAGTAGATTCTGTAAACTGAAAATCTTAACAAATTACAAAATATGTTCAAACAATGATAAATATATAGGATTTTATCTTTAATTAAATGTTCATATAACATTATAGATACCTATATTGACCTAAAAGTGATTTTGAAACGATTATTTTGCATAGTAAACTGTAAATATGAGGCTGGTTATGAGTTTTATCGATAGATAATTATATATATATTATAAAACACCCTTTATACTATTACACAGTGTGTCTTTGTCTGTTGGTTGGTTGCAAGAAAAATGTCACGATTCAACATTTAATAAATAAAAAAATGTAGGAATAATTTTTTCTATATATATTTATTTTTCACATGATTTTTCTTACATACATTTTTTACATATATCTTTTTACATACATTTTTCTTACATACTTTTTTTACATAGGTACATATTTTTTTTAATATATTCTTTTAATAATTTTCATTTGACATAAAAAAAAATACATTTAGTTTTTGCATATATATTTTTAAACATATTTTTGTATATATATTTTATTTATTATATTTTTTTAATATATGTTTTTTAACATATATTTTATTTCTTTTATTATTGATACCCCATTAATTTTAATGGTCTTGTCGGAATAAATGGTGTAATATATTTTAAATATTATTTTATTTCTTTTTTATTTGTCAATTATTTCCAACATATTTTCAATGAAAATAATATTAGTAATACATGTCGCCGGAATATCCCGAAAATGTCGGATGGGGATGATATTCGTTAGGAGTATCGCGGGAATATCCCGAAAATGTCGGAAGGGAATCATATTGGTAATGCATGTCGCGGGAACATTCCCTGGACATCGGGCCGCGATATTGCGACACTGAGGGGAGGTTGCGATATCGAGGGGATATTCCGGGAACATCGCAATGTTACCTGGGTATCCTCCCATATTAAAGAAATATCCTCTGAACATAACTAGATGCATACAATATTCTACAATATATTGGAATGTACTAAGGAACCTTCCTGGATTATCGGTAAAACTTAAAATAAGTCTTTACTTTTAACGATAATTCAAGAATGTTCCCTGATCATTCCATTAAATTATAGAAGATCTTATTAATATACTAATATTCAGGGAATATTCCTTTGGTACTCCAATGAAATAGTAAAACGTTAGAATTATTTAAAGTATCTTCTGATAATCCAGGAATATTCTTTAAAGATTCCATTTGCAAACAATATTCTACAATTGTAGAATATCGTTTGCATCTTCTTATGTTATTGAAATACTCCTTAAAGAATCCATATAATTAGTTTAATTATTTCAGGTATTCTCCAATAATCCAGGAGTGTTCCCTAAAAATTCCACTTAATTGTAGAATAAACTATAAATAAACTTAAATTCAGGGAATATTCCTTGAATACTTCATTGAAATAGTTGATTGTTAGAATTATTTAAAGCATTTTCCTATAATCCAGGAATGTTCCTTAGACATTCCTTTATATTGTAGAATATTGTATGCTTTTAGTTATATTCAGGGAATATTCCTTTAATATCCATATAACTATTTGTATTATTTAAAGTATTATCTGATAATCCAGGAGTGTTCCCCAAACATTCCATCAAATTGTAGAAAATAGTTCGAAAATCTTTTGTTCAGGGAATATTCCTTGAATACTCGATCCCAAGGAAAGGATGGATGACAAGAATTATTTTCCAGTTTTTCAAATAATCCAGGAATCTTCCATAAATATTTCATTAAGTTGTAGAAGATAGTATGAATATACATATGTTCAGGGAATATCCCTCGAATACTCTATTGAAATATTTTATTGATAGAATTCTGTAAAGGTTGATCAATATTCAGGGAATGTTCCATAAAAGATACGAAAATGGAATAAATTTACTGATGTTCAGCCAGTATTCCCTGAACATTCCTAAAAATGAATTTAAATGTTATGAATTTAATGTGCTCGAGGGAACATTCCCTGAATATTCAATTGGAATTAAATACCATTGTTATGTTCCAGGAAGATTCTGGGAGCATCGGTGTGGAATGAGGGAATATTGGGGAATGTTACAATCCGAATGGAACATTCCCGAAATATTCACTTGTTACCTGGGCTGTAAGTCTCAAAATAAATCTCTGGAACAAAATGAGTCTCAAAAAGTCTCTGGAACCTCACCTGTAAGTCACTTCAAAATGGAATTAAGAAATACTTTCTAAGTTAATAATTAGTAATAATACAAACTTTTTATTTATTAAAATTAAAATGAAAGTAAAAAACATCATTTATTGAAATATATAAAAAAAACTTTATAAAATAACTAAAATTTGATACATTTTTAATTCTTCACTCCACTATTTAATATCGTTCATTTTGAAAGGATTATATTTCCAATTGAATTATAAATAGGGAAGATTGACGAAATTATGAAATTAGAGAATATTTCATTGAAATTACACTCCTAGATTTAAAAATGGTGAATAACGTATGGAGTATCTCATAGCTAATGTGTTCCAAGGAAAAAAATAAAATGAAATGAGGAAGAATGAAATAGAGATAGATACAGTGACTGTAGTGATGCAGTGGCTGTAGTGATGCAGTGGCTGTAGTGATGCAGTGGCTGTAGTGATGCAGTGGCTTCAGTGATACAGCGACTTCAGTGATACAGCGACTTCAGTGATACAGCGACTTCAGTGATACAGCGACTTCAGTGATACAGTGACTGTAGTGATGCAGTGGCTTCAGTGATACAGCGACTTCAGTGATACAGCGACTTCAGTGATACAGTGACTGTAGTGATGCAGTGGCTTCAGTGATACAGCGACTTCAGTGATACAGCGACTTCAGTGATACAGCGACTTCAGTGATACAGCGACTTCAGTGATATAGCGACTTCAGTGATATAGCGACTTCAGTGATACAGTGACTGTAGTGATATAGCGACTTCAGTGATACAGTGATACAGTGACTTCAGTGATTCAGTGACTTCAGTGATATAGCGACTTCAGTGATACAGTGACTGTAGTGATATAGCGACTTCAGTGATACAGTGATACAGTGACTTCAGTGCCCGGGCAAGAAGGTTTTATGCCTGGGATATTCCCTTAATATCTACAATATTCCCTCCTAATCTGCACTCACAGTTTGATGAAGAAGGGATATTCCTGTAACAATAATATTGAATAGTATTCAAATTCTTATACGAGGGAATGTTCCAGGAATATTGGAGAATTACAGTATTCGGTCAGATATCATCCTTTGATATTCAGGGAATATCATATTTCTATAGTATTCCATGCGAAACAAATTGGAATATTCTTGGAGTATATATTTTTGATAGTATTCCATTCTGAATATCCCATAAATATTCCAAGAATTATCAAGCTAGTTACGTATAATAGTATTCCCAAAAATAAAACAAAGGAATATCCCTGGAACATTTGGGATCTACAGTATTCTTAGTGAAACAATGACGGAATGTAACAGGAATCGAATGAAAAATTTTACTTCCTGAAATACTTTTGAATATCCCTGGAACTATTTCAATATTTTTGATAAGGAGTATATCCCATTAGGTTATATGAAGGAATGTTCCTGGAAGATGGGAAATTTAAAGTATGTATTTCAAACAACAAAGGAATGTCAATTGAATCGAACGATGATTTTTTCAATTTCCTTAGAATTTGGTTGTCTAATTTGAAAACTAAGAAACGTGGGTTTGTAAGATGAACTGTTGTAATTTAGATATCATATGTTCTCTTCTAATTTTAATCATCTATATAATTTTTAACGCTACTTGTAGTTTTAGAAGATAGCGCAAGAGTTAAGCTCTTCAACTATGTCTATGAGGTGTTAGATTTCCGTGTTAGGTATGTCCTTCCATTTTCATCTTCCATTTATACAAAACTCTTTCACAGAGCTTTTCTGCATCCATGAGCATTGTCACTGACTTCTGATGAGACTTCTTCTAAAATTCACTTTCCTTTCTGGTTGCTTCTTCCAGTCTCTTGTATTTCAAAACGTCATCGATATTGCATTTTGTTCTTAAGCAGATACTAAACCACCAAGTGAATTAAAAATTTCAATCTAAATGAATAGAGTTTCGGATGAGCAAATTAAATGCTGGCTCCCTATTAGAAATTAGTAGTACGTACAAAAATTAATTATTTCGTTTTTATGAAATCCGAAACTAGTAAAAGTTGCGAATCAGGTACCCAGAATAATTTTTATCCAATTTAGTTTTCGCCTTTCAGCAGTGCAGTTCAGACGTTATAGACGGGCTATAAGAGACAGTAGTTAAGATAGTGTCAATTCAAGAAAAAAAGAGGTAAGTATTGTGATTGCAAATGTTTAACGAATGTACACAATTGTTTTTATTTTATCAACAGCAGTTATCACTCAACTATTTTAAATTTTTGTTTAAAGTTAAATATTTATATTTGGTGATAACGGAATAAGAGTAGGGTCAAGTAGGTAAATTGCGGTACACTAACTAACTGCGGCCTCTAACAACATACACATCATAGCTTCAAAACAAACGTTAAAAACTTAGATTAACAAATTATAGCATGTACTAAGCTTCTTTTGTTAGCTATGCAACATTTTAATGTTATTTTGGTTCAGAATGTTTTTAGACTCTCTTGAGAAGAACGCAATTAAAAATTAAAGTGCCGTAATATATCTGCGTGACCCTACTTACCCTAGCTATCTTTACCGTACTATTTCAGTTTGTAGGCCTATAACTATTCATATGTATACTTAGTTTATACTTTGATTGTAAATGGATTCACTATGTTAATTTATATTATGAAATGTTTATTAATATTTAGCTATAACCTAGGTTAAACAATACACATTCTCTAGCCTCTGTAAGTGAAATATAAAATTTCATAAAATTATTTCTTCAGTGACCTGTTCTTTAACTGATTAGAGTTTAAAAGTAAAATTTTAAAAGTGCCAATAATGGTTTTCAGTGTTAAAAATATTCATAGTTGCTTTTCTTCGTTCATTCTTGTTTTACTTATATTTGAATTTTTTATATTTTTTTACCCATATTGTTTCTCAAAACTTTTTTCTTATCTAAATCTGTATTCCCTTTAAGATCTACTTTTTCCTCTTTTAAAATTTGAAAGAATAATTTCACTCAGGTTTTTATTTAATTTATGGATTAACTAATTGAATACAAGTTATTGATAAATGATGACTAATTATTTTATTTCTCCGTAGGTACCACTATCACAGTTTCTGGCAATATGGTTGGCTAAGAAGTTACAAATATAGAGACATGTCCTCTTCATTTCATTGTGTGTACTATATAGAATGAAGCGCTTGCTCTAAAACTATAGCTGCACTGACACCACTATATTCAATATGAAGGAATTTAAGATTAATGACAAAATTAATTGCAGATTGAATAAATTTGCTCCTCGTTAAGTAAAGAACCAAATACAAAAGACTTTGTACTATATAGTTGTCACACAGGAAAGTGGCACATGTAAGCTACGGTACCACCAATCGATTGTAGTGGTCAATAATTTTGCAAAAAGAGACGATAGCACTGTTGAGTGTTGACTGCATTAACAGATGGAAGAGGAAAAGGTGATGGTGAATGAAACCTGTGAGCCTTTCTTAACTAAAAATTGAAAACTTTGCAAGTGAAAAGTACAACCATAGCGCTATAGAATAAGTGAGAAATATCGAGTGAAAATTACTGACAGCTTATAGATTGAGCCGTTGTAACATGTAAAAAAATGACACAGGAATTAATTTATGTTTAATTAATTTAAGCCCTTTCTAAATCATGTGCGATTTGATATTTTAATAAAATGATTGACGTATGTTTAGCTTCTTTCATTCCATACCAGTACAAAGGGGCAATTGTGAAAATACCTAGATTTAAATAATGTGTCCTGAAATTTGAGTTTTAATATTCGTAGATTTTTAAAACAAAGTTATTTGTTCACGGTACACTTCTTGGTGTGTAGCTATGTGACAATTGAGTTATGCACTGAAGTAATTAGTGTTACACGGCCACTCGTAGTCTAAGTTATTTAGTTTCATTTATTCCCTCCTCTTGAATTACTTATTCCATTGATATTCCTTCATCGTGGCCTCTTCTTCTGGATGTTTTATTCCATTGTTATTCCTTCAATATTCCTTCTTCCTTTGGATGACCTATTCCATGGGTAATCTCTAAATATTCCCTCTTCCCTTGGATGACTTACTCCATAGGTATTCCTCCAATATTCCCTCTTCCTTTGGATGTCTCATTCTATAGGTATTCCTTCAATATTCCCTCTTCCTTTAGTTTTCTTATTCTTAGGTATTCCTTCAATATTCCCTCTTCCTTTAGTTGTCTTATTCCATAGGTATTCCTTCAATATTCCCTCTTCCTTTGGATGTCTCATTCTATAGGTATTCCTTCAATATTCCCTCTTACTTTGGATGTCTTATTCCATAGGTATTCCTTCAATATTCCCTCTTACTTTGGATGCCTCATTCCATAGGTATTCCTTCAATATTCCCTCTTCCTTTAGTTGTCTTATTCCATAGGTATTCTTTCAATATTCCCTCTTACTTTGGATGTCTTATTCCATTGGCATTCCTTCATTATTCCATTGAACTTCGTTTCCTTGATTCCCTAGATTTTCCCTTGTGATTTATGGGACTATTCCATAAAAGTGTCAAAAAACTGCATTCCCTGAATATCAAAAAATGATCATCATGGAATATTCCTTGGAAATATTCCGAGAAGGTTTTGGGAATATCCATTTTTTGCGCGGGTGATACAGTGACTTCAGTGATACAGTGACTTCAGTGATACAGCGACTTCAGTGATATAGCGACTTCAGTGATACAGTGACTGTAGTGATATAGCGACATCAGTGATACAGTGATACAGTGACTTCAGTGATGCAGTGGCTTCAGTGATACAGCGACTTCAGTGATACAGCGACTTCAGTGATACAGCGACTTCAGTGATACAGCGACTTCAGTGATACAGCGACTTCAGTGATATAGCGACTTTAGTGATACAGTGACTGTAGTGATATAGCGACTTCAGTGATACAGTGATACAGTGACTTCAGTGATTCATTGACTTCAGTGATATAGCGACTTCAGTGATACAGTGACTGTAGTGATATAGCGACTTCAGTGATACAGTGACTTCAGTGATACAGTGACTTCAGTGATACAGTGACTTCAGTGATACAGCGACTTCAGTGATATAGCGACTTCAGTGATACAGTGACTGTAGTGATATAGCGACTTCAGTGATACAGTGATACAGTGACTTCAGTGATACAGTGACTTCAGTGATACAGTGACTTCAGTGATACAGCGACTTCAGTGATACAGCGACTTCAGTGATACAGTGACTTCAGTGATACAGTGAATTCAGTGATACAGTGAATTCAGTGATACAGTGACTTCATTGAAACAGTGACTGTATCTGCAGTGACTGTATCTACAGTGACTGTATCTACAGTGACTGTATCTACAGTGACTGTATCTACAGTGACTGTATCTACAGTGACTGTATCTACTATTCTACGGTTACTACATCTAGAGAGACTATATTTATTGTCATGGGAAACATTAGGCCTAAAATTTGCCTATGAATGATGTTTCTTCAACGGAAAATTGAGTTTGACGCTAAAATGTAGAATACAGGACCAATATTATTTGTTTAATCCATTGAAATTATCATTAAACGGCTAATTTTTTAAGAATATTTTTGTTTATATTATTTGCATAATATTCCTCGTATCACTCCTATAATTTTTGATGTTCCGATTCCTTTTTATTTCATTTGATGGTTAACACAACAGACTAGAACACAAAAGCTTTTAAGAGTTCAATATTGCATTCAAAATGATAAAAAAATCTGAACTCTCTAATATAGGACATTGAGTTGAAATATTATTGTACAAAACTTCTGTAAATTTACACTGTTAATTAAAACTTTTGCAATATCGAAAAAGAGAAGAATATTAAATAGAGAAATATATCAAAAGAATCTTGAGATTTGGACGAGAATCCTAAGATACTGAGAGTTTTTTGTGACGAGGAGAAGAATAAACTTTTACAGAGCACGTATTGCAGACCGGTCAAGTAGACTGTAAAACTGAATATGTGTGTCAGACTTCAAATTCAAATATCAATTCCCAGATCATCTATCATGGTCGCAACACAAGATTTGTGGCAATGTTTTCTATCCCACTCTTTATAAATGAAATATCTCCGAATTCAATTGGGTGCATCACATTGAAAAGGTGGAAAGAACGATTGCAATATCAAATACTGAAGTAGCATCCTTTTTTTAAAATAATTATTAAATATAACTTGTTTGTGTCCTATTTAACATAGTAATTTATTAACAAATCTCCACAGAGAGATAGAAACGTATTGCCCATATCTAATGGGTATATTAATTTATGCTTTGAATTAATTTATTAATTGAGTTGGTTGGACTATATTCATGTTTTAATGTGTTAAAACAGCTACGAAGTGTTGTGTCATGACTCATCACACATTAGTTTTTAAAATTCATTTTATGAATTGAATCAACTTACTATGAGAGGTAAAAGTTACTTTTTCGAGAATTTTAAAGTATGTTGAAAAAATTATGTTTTGTAGTAACTCACAAAGACTGTTAATCCAGTGTATTTGGTGTATGAATTAACTTACTATACGAGTTGGCGCTACTCTTTGTAAGTGTAGGTCAAAACAACTCATTTGTTTTAACCAACGTCAATTTAACTATTTTTAAGTAGTACCTGCAACTCACCAAGTAGGTAAGGCAACTTCAACTTATCCTTTCTCTGTGTGTAATAATTCATATATTTTTTTTAGGTTGGGACCCTTTTACTCATGAAGCGATTGCTTATTCTTGTTTCTTTTTTCCTGCATTAGAAAGAACTGTTCCGTATATTCTACCGTACTTGAATTACCCGTTTCAATACTGGATTTTTAAAAGTAATTTTGTATTTAAATACATAAATAAATAATGTGTGAATGTGGAGGCAAACCTTGCTTTTCTCACTCAATATGTAGCTGCTGTCTTCATTCAACTCTAATAATTATTAAATGACCCTTCAATATATATTACAGTCTTTAAATCACAATTATTAATGTTAATACATATAGAAGTGAGATACATACAATCATACTATCATCAATAATTGTATATGAGACTATGAGTTATATTGACCAATTTAAATACATTGAATATAATTATTTTGTGATTCCTAGATATCACAACCAATATTTGTCAAACACATTGACGAATTATAAGCGTGTGGACGTGTACACTGTACAGTGAGTCACTGTGATGATGTACTATCAGATTATAGAGTCACCTTGATGATGTACTATCAGAGTAAAGAGTCACTTTGATGATGTACTATCAGAGTAAAGAGTCACAGTGATGATGTACTATCAGAGTAAAGAGTCACTGTGATGATGTACTATCAGAGAAACGAGTCACTGTGATGATGTACTATCAGAGAAACGAGTCACTGTGATGATGTACTATCAGAGAAACGAGTCACTGTGATGATGTACTATCAGAGAAAAGAGTCAGTGTAATAATGTACTATCAGATAAAAGAGTCACTGTGATGATGTACTATCAGAGTAAAGAGTCACTGTGATGATGTACTATCTGAGTAAAGAGTTACTGTGATGATGTACTATCAGAGAAAAGAGTCACTGTGATAATGTACTATCAGAGAGAAGAGTCACTGTGATTATGTAAAATCAGAAAAAAAGTGTCACTGTGATAATGTACTATCAGAAAAAAGTGTCACTGTGATAATATACTATCAGAAAAAAGTGTCACTGTGATAATGTACTATCAGAGAAAAGAGTCACTGTGATGATGAACTATCAGAGAAACGAGTCACTGTGATGATCATAGAAATTGCTATAATATAATCCAACTAAACATTAGTCTAATTTACATGAAAAACGAAGACTATACAAATTTTTAATATTTAAAATATATATAGTAAATGTACTTGATACTTGAAAGTACTTTCTTATTTCAGTACTTGGGCAATTACTTCAAGTACATTGATTTACGAGTACTTGTACTTAAAGTTATTAATTAAGTACTTTCGAAGTCGTTTTCGCCCATCTCTACTGGTACATAATGTGTTAGGAAGATATGGCTCCCAGAAAGATAATGAGCCGATAATGAGGAAAGATAATGAGGTAGAATGCACGTTCCAACTGTTTTCGAGAGAGCGTTAATAGACGTGATTGGTTGAATTTTTACGTCTGATTACACGTTCGATCTGAGCTTCTTCTTATTCAATGCTCTGTCGCTGTTAGTGTGAGCTGTGTTTTTGTAGCGTAAAAGTAGGTAGTGAGGATAATGACGTCACAAGGATAAAGCGATGTTATTTAAAGTGGACTTTAGTACTTTCAGCAGGCCCCGCTTTTATTATCAAATCACGACTCGGTGTCATTATCACCGAACTATTTAAAATGGTAAATTTTTAATGTAAAGTTAAATCGTAACTGCTAATATAATGTAAATTGTTAATGTTATGAGAGTGGGGCATGGGATGAGAGTGGGGCACGGGATGAGATTGGGGCAGGAGGTGGGAGTGGAGCATGCATAGTGATATTGGGAACAATCTCTACGTTCGTATGTTGTGTTAATTCCTTCCTCAATTTCTACTCATATCCTCCATTTCTTGACATAATTCAATCCTTGTTTTCATTACTGCCATAACTCCCTTAATTAATGCATAATTTTCATATTGTAAATTTGCTTCACTTGTGATTATCTCATTTAAGTCGTCTAAATTTACAGGCGGAGTTTAGTTCTCTTCAGTGTCCAAATAAGAGAAAATCACATGGTATCATGTCCAGTGATCTGCGGGGCCACCCATTTGCATAGATTAGGGCGATAATGCGATTGTTGAACACAGCAGTTAGCAAATGTCGCACAGCGATTGTTATGGCAGCAATGAGAACAAGGATTGAATTAGATAAGTCGGGAAGAAATAGAAGACATGTGGAGAGAGTCAGTAGATAGTGAAGAAGAAATATAGATCCAATACATATTTTATAATGGGTTGTTAATGATGTGTCATAAATATTAAGGATTATCGTGTTTCTCTGTAATTAAAAACAATCTTCGTAACTTTATGTTCATGCGCAAGCATAGGGGAGGATGGTCATCAATGGGACAAAAAACACAGAAAGATTGATATTTCATTTACTATGGGCAAAGTATGAAAAATAAAAAAATCCATGTGTAATATAGATATTCCTTTATAAAATGAAACTAACTCGAATGCTATCACATATTCTGTTGACTAGAAAAAAATTAAATAAAAAACAAAAAAAATCGTCCCATTGTATAACAGCACTGGTGAACAATGGGACATACCCTGGTGAACGATGGGACAGTTTATCAAACTTGTATGTTGTTAAGGTTATGGTCAAATTTCAAGTACGAAATATATCTTTCTCACTCGAATCTTCGCCTAACATCAATATTTCATATTTACCTTTTTCATGCATTTGGCCAACAGACTACGTTTTAGAAATTGAATCAAATTCTACAAGTTCATAAACCTTCATTTCCAACGTTTTCGGTAGAGATTTAAGTTCTTCAGACGAATGGATCAGTTAAATTAAGAGTTCTATACCGGACAAGAACCATAGTTCACAGGCCATCTACGGCGGATACCTTATGAAGTGATTTCGAAGGCCTTATCCTTAGTGGCACCAGCAAAAAGCTCTTCTTTCTCTGGTGTATCCGTTGCAATCATGCTGCGTCTTTTTATATAATAGTGAAATTTGTTTTCTATGCAGTGTTTTGTGATGACCTCAGATTGCTAAAGCCCTTGAACATGGTCGAAAGTCCCGCTTCAGCTGGAAGCTCTGTTTCTACAAGAAGCCCTGAAGCTACAGTTCACGTTAATGTATCAAAACTAGATATTTATTGATTCATATGAAATAACTAGACGGTTTGGTTCACAATAGGGCACTGTCCCATTGTTAACCAAATTTTCTGTCCCAATGTTCACCATGACGCCATTTTGAAAACAAATGGGTTTAGCAGCTCAACTACAAAAGTATAAAGGCAATCTTTTCATATGATCATATTTTACATGTTACTTAATATTATGTAAAAATGCCGTAAGATTATATGTTAAATTACAAGATTTATAACAATTGAAACAAAGTACGAAAAATTTAGTTTTCCCACCTCTAAAACACGTTTTTGCTTTTACACAGGGCTGACTGCACCCCAACCGCTGAATGCAATGCAAGTGAATGCACTGAAGTATGCCTAATTTACCATTAAGATTTTGTTATAAATTACCCTTAAATAAAAAAGTTATTCAGCATGTCCCATTGTTCCCAGTGTCTCATTGAAGACCATCCTCTCCTACTTATGACACCGCTTACTATAATCACTGTAGCATTAATATTGATGTATGAATAATTTCGAATTTTCCACCATTAATGTAAAGTAAGTAAAATCATAATGTTAGTAGTTTCTGAGATATATCAAATCAAAGTTCGGTTTCGCTTTTTTTGACCCAACCTGTATAGGTTCACATTTAGGTACCCAATGTTTTTTTAGGGTAATGGTATTTAGATATCGGTATAGGTAGCCATTTATAATATGTCTATAAGCTTTGTTATAGTTTTGAATTTTTCAAGATTTGATGGATCCGTTTTCTTTGCTTGAAATTTAGAGGGTATAAGAAAGAAAGGAAAAAATCTTAAATTACATATTGTAATAAAACTATAGGACCAAATTTGAAATGATTTTGCAGTTTTAGTTTCGCCTTAGTTCTAGTGAATAGAGAAATAAAAAAATACGCCAAATGATAATACGACCGGGGTGAGTCATATAACTTTATAATTGTTACTCCTTGAAATAATCATATCATTTTCTATGAATCAATATGAAAGAAAACTGTATTTAAATTTCCGAGTACTAAGATATTAAATAGTGTTCCAGTATTTGTTGCAAGAATTTTTTGATGCTATGCGAGGAAATTATAAAATATAGTTAATTTATTATATAAGTATTAAAAATAAACCATATAGCTTAATAACTCGCACTCAGTATAGATGAGTAATTAATAGATAATAAATATTTTATATTTGTGATACATGAAACAAACCGTAATTTTATGCTTTGTGAAATATTTTTAAAAGAAGAGACACGCAATATTTTTTTATTGTAATGGGTATCATGAATACCTACCATTTGAAATAAAAGTTAAATTAAGATTTCACGGGGTCGAAAAAATGGAACCGTGCAATAACAGGGAACTTAAACCAAAATGGGACATGTTGAATTTCTGAACAAATTGCTTCTAATAACTCCATTTATTTAAAAAATAATTTTTTTTTAGGAACACAATTTCCTCATTGTTATATTTAAATTTTCGAAAATAAACATAAGGTCACTTTTATTTTATAAAATTTTGTATTTAACTACGAAGTAATATTTCAAATAAACGCAGAATCAAAAAACACATTTTCTCAGTGTTGATTAAGCAGATAAAAACCCTATGATATACATGTATATACTAGTTTTTAATGGAAAATAATATTTTATTCAAATAGTTACTTTGGAAAAGTGTGAATCAAAATTGCTGTTAAATTCTGAAATTCTTTTAAAATAAAACTCATTGATGCTAAAGTAATAATTAACCAATATTTAAACCTAACATTACTCTCTTACCATAAATAAATAAGTTACCAGTTTCGAATGGGCGTGTCCTAGTATAGCCAATCACAGGACAGCATCGAATTGGGTTGGCCTAACTTTGAGTCAACAAATCCAAGCAACCAGAGGGGGGCGGAGAAAAGATTCAAATACCCTGTTCGAATCTCTTCTCCAAAGTCATTCTGTATTCTGTTCTGTAAAAGCTTTATCGACAGGTTCTAGATATATCAGTGGTGAAAAGTGTAGAATCTATGCGACCAAGTCAAAATGGATAACTTTAATAATTCAACAAAAAGTTTTTCTTACGAAACATCAGACTTTCTAGAAAGTTTTGTACCTGAGCATCAGATGGGATTTTCTCTGAATGCCGCAGTTAAGAAATCGGATTTAGAAGCTGTCTACGAGAAGTTTTCGACTGGCGCTGTGGAAATTATCCCGATTGCAATGGGCGACAAACAGAAAAAATCTGACAAGAAGATTTCTAGAAGGGGTTTAGAAATAATACCCATTTCTAGAAACAGACAAATTCATTCTAATTCAAAAAAATGTTCTGTCAAAATCACCAAAAGAACTGACAAAACACGTGAACCTGTAGTAAGTACCTAATTTGATGTCGCATTAGTTGATTATAGGTAATTTTTTTAAAGATTTAGTTCAAATTTACCAAAGTCTAGACTCTAGGACCTCTAGGTCATTAGCCAAATCAGAATTCTAAAATAACTAAGCAACCGGAAATGAGTAGCTACATCGTGTTTAATATTGATTCCAATAGTTTATTATATATGGGAATCTGTATAGGTATTCGATAAGTGTGATAAGTGCTTAAAACTCTCGTATACCTATTTAAAGAATTTTAAAACTTTGTTACCTGTCAGAAATCCTAGATTTTATTTCACCAATTGAACCAAACCTTTTAAGTAAATAGAATATTAAGATTTATTAATCTTTTTAAAATGGACAAATTAGTAACTGGAAACTTCTCAAATTTTTTAATGTGTCTGAAACAAAAAATCTACGAATTAATCCCCAGACTTTAAAATGTCAGTTATTTGATTATTTCAATTGTTTTGAACATGCTTACACTCTGTTCCGTCAGAAGCGTCATTTTTAAATTGCAACTTGGGAGATCTTGAAAAGATTCCAGTCGTACTATGTATACGTCATTTTGTATATAAAGAATGGATTTTATCACCCTATTAAAATTAGCATTGATTTTCGATTTTAAAATGTTTTTGAATATGAGAAGAAATGCATCATTCTGCAGTATGCCAAAACACCTTCTCCTTCAAAAGTACGCAGAAAATTCATTCTTCACTCCAAGATAGTGGAAGAGCGGCTAAATCTTACCACCTGAAAAAGTTTGTGGTCTTTTCAATAAGACTGGTTCTATCCACAAGAAAAAGCAAATGAAAAAAAAAACAGCAGAAGAAGTGATTCAGGGAGTGAAGATTGAACCCCCCAGTTGCTCTCTCAAGAAAAGTTCCCAGCAGATTTCACCCACCAAATCCACGTTGTGGAGGATCGTCTGACATGATCTTTGTTTCCGTTTCTATCATTACACTTCAGTTCAACCACTATCTGATATCCACAAAGCACAGAGGAGACAGTTTTGCCAGTGGATTCTGCAGCAACCATCCATTTTCTCGTTGGATGGTTGCTGAAAAACACATCAAAAATACAACGGAGTGTAGACTAATGAGAATCCACGAAAAATCAACCGAATAAATGATAGGTATGATGCTAAGGTAATATCTTTGTTGCCATTATTAATGGAATGGATCTAATCGTTCATGCATTCCTTTACGATGATGGCAACTTGTCATCGGTTAATGGTGTTTCATATCTCAGATTGCTCCAGGACTTTATTTGACCCAGACTGCACCATTCTGCAACTCGTTCTTCACTTTCGTGAATGCAAGACGGCGCTCCACCTAATTGCACAAATCTACAATTTCTCAATGAAAAGTTCCGAAATCGATTCATTAGCAGAAGAACGGAAAATTCCTGCCCATCACACAGTCAAGATCTCAACCCTTTGGATTTTCATTTCTTGGCTGCTGCACATACTCGAGTTTATGTATGAAAAAGAAGAAGATTCCATTGAGTTTCTTATACAATGTGTTCAAAGTTTTGCTGAAAGATATATTCAGGAGACACCACAGAAATTTTGCAAGAATGTTTTGAAGGTTGCTTCTGTCTTCATGCTGGTGGAGGTAATTTCCAACAAGGTCCTCATGAGATGTGCCTCATATGATATAGGACAATAAATGTTTAATAATAAAACTTTCTTTTCCATCAAAGTGTTGTATCTATGATGACAATTTATGCATTAAAGTGCTTCTAATTCGCAATTTAAAAATGTTGCCTCTGACGGAACACAGTGTATGTATTTTACATTCCGTATAGTGGATTCAAAGTCTAATAGACTGATAGTCAATAACTTATTCATAATATCCAATCATTGTCTGCAGCAAAAATCATTAAAATAATATCATTCATAATAAACTGTGTTCCATCAGATACGTCATTTTTAAATTGCGAATTAGAAGCACTTAAAAACTGTTGAAAACAATCATAGATACATCACTTTGTAGGAAAAGAAAGGATTTCAATGATTATTAAATATTTATAGTTTGATATCATATGAGACAAATCTCCTGAGGTCCTACAAAAGTTGATGAAAATGACCCCTCCTGTCTGAAGACACAACGACACATGCTTCAGAACATTCTTGCAAACTTTCATGAGAGTCTTGTTATACCTTTGAGCGAAGCTTTGAGCACATTGTATAAGAGACTCATTGGAATCTGTTTTTTTTTTTCATGTAAACCCGAGTTCGTGCAGCAGCCCATATGAGAGTGTCCAAAGGGCCTCGGAACTTTTCCTTGAAGATTCTAGAGCTGCATTTGTGCCTTGTGGTCTTTCATCCACCAAAGTGAAGAACTGGCAGGCTGGGCAAATTAATGTACTGGAGCAGTCAGAGTTTTGAATCACAGTTAACCGATGACCAGTTGTCATATTCGTCAAGGAATGCACGTACGATTGAAACCATTCTATTAATAATTGCAACGAAGATCATTACCTTAGCATCATACATATTATTTTTTCCAGATATTTCGAGAGTTTTCATTCGTATTATTTTGATGTATTCTTGATGGAGGCATAAGACTTCACGTCTGTTTGAACGATTCAATTGGTAATGCTGGATGGTTACTGCAGAATTAACTGACAAAACTGCTATTTCTGTGCTTTTCGTTAGTGGTTGAACTGAAGGGTAATGACCAAAACGGAAACCACGTTAATGTATGACGATCCTCCTACATGGTTTTGGTGGGTGAAATCTGTTGAAAATTATTTTCTGAGAGAGCAACTAGGGGTTTCTTCAAAGAAACTCTCCACCTCCTGAATCATTGCATCTGTTCTTTTAGGTTTTGTTTTCATTTTCTTTTACTTGTGGATGGAACCAGTCTTATTGAAAAGACCACAAATTTTTTAAGAAGGTAAGATTTTGCCACCTTTCCACTTATCTTTGATGGAGAAGGTGTTTTGGCAAACTGCAGGACGATGCATTTCTTCTCAAATTCAGAAACATTTTTAAGGTTGAAGACCAATGCTAATTTTAATAGGGTGATAATAATCCATTCTTTATGAACAAAATGACGCATGCATAATAAGACTTGAATCATTTTGATTTTTAAGTTCTCCCAATTTGCAATTTAATAATGACGCATCTGATAGAACACAGTGTTCAAGCATGTTAAAAGAAATTAAAAATAATCAAATAATCGACATTTCTTCAATTTTGTGACTTAATCCGTTCATTTTTATTAATCCGTAGATTTGTTTTAAAAAAATTCAAATCTCAAGAGGGGCAAATCTCAGTTGCCCCCATCCCCTTGTATATGCACCTGGAATAAGAGAACATTGATTCAAGAGTTAGGAGATATTTTGATACATATATTTTAGAGCTTTTATTAATAATTTTTCTTCTTTCAGACAAAACGCTTCTGCTCTACGTGTTCAGAAATGGTCCTTGTCAAGGAGCGCCTCTTCAATAGCTGTGGCTGCAAATCTTATTGCAAAACATGCTATGAAACCAGTCAGAAATTATCAGACTGCAATCAAAAACTGTGAGTAATGTATTTTGAAATATTCTTTATTATTTAAAAAATTGAACACCAAATGTTGATCTTCCGAACAGTCTTAAAGAGAAAAGCTTTTGCTGTTTTGACAACATCCAATAAAAACTTATTTCCTGCAGTATGTCTTTTTTCTTGCATTTATCGTAGAGCAAATTTAGATTACTCTACATTCAGATTAATTAGTTTTAAAAATCACTATATGTCATTCCCTGCTGACAGTACAAGAAACCCATCAGACAAAAAATCCGAAATATTAAAATGTCTTCTTCACCGAGTCTTTGACAGTGCATTCGTCCCGTATACGCAGATTATTAGCCTAGTTCATGGATTGTTAGTCTTATCTTGTCTTCTTTTCCTGCCATTGAAGTCACTAACTCAGTTTATATAAAGAGTACAGTTAAATTACTAAGTTATGAAGTATTGGTTCCATCATAGCTGAAGCCACTTCATATCTCGGGTACACTAGAGAGTTTTCTATACGATTAAAATTTTTGTGAAAACTATGGATAATTAACTATCTCTGAAGGATAATTTGGACGAAGTTCTTCACTAAGCAAATTATTTTCTGTTATTTAAACATAGAAAATTCCGGTGCATTTCGTTATTCATGGAGAAAATTGTTAAAATTACATTATTTATATCATATTAGAAAAACAGAAATCATCTATCAAAAATTTATGTGCAATCATGTTAATGTTACAAAATAATAATTCAGTCTTCCTCTACAGGTTCTGCGTGCATTGTGACATTCAATTTATGAAGGATTTCAAAGAAAATGTCAAGATTTCCAATTCAAAGCTTATAAATATTCTAATACATTATCACAAGAATATAATTATCAATTCCGTGAGTGCATTAGACTTCGTATTGAATACGTCCAATAAAGACGAAAGAAATGTTAAATCAATGGTATACGCTAGTCAAGAAAATAAGGTAAAAGAAAATTGCCATAATTATAAGGTATTCAATGTAGTTCCTGATGGCCACTGCTTGCTCTACGCGATAGCCATAGATTACTTTTGTATCAAAAATTCGCCAAACCAGGACAGGAGGGTAAATTCGAATTATTTTAAGAAAATATTGTTGAAAGAGTTCATAGTGAGCAATGCTGAATGTATTTTTTATGTGGAAGATAAAGATAAACCAGCCTATTATAATCTAGTAGGTCAATAAATAATTAATAAAAACTTCGATAATTCAATTTTCGATATGATTCCAGACGTACTGGCTAAATTATAAAAAAAAATAATCTGCGAATTCATAGTATTGCGAATAAACCAATAAAATCTATCGTTGAAAAAGAATGCGGTGCAACGAGTGACCCATTCGTAGAGATATCTAAATACAAAGAACACTATTATGCACTTTATCGCAAACCCAATGCAGGGGAATTTGTCAGAGAGGAGGAGGAGAACTGGGACTCCGAGCCAGAGGATGATGAAGATCCTTCTGATTATGATGATTTTCAGTTTGGATCTCATGATGCAGATTCTCTCGACAAAGACCGTCTAGCGCAGCATCCTATGAGAATGGAGATTTTAGTTACTCTACTGGTGAATTTGTTTCGCGAGCCAAAAGTCTTCATTTAGTTAGTAATTGATTTTTTTAATTAGCAATGAAGGTAGTTTATAAGTTATTTTCCAAAAACCGTACTACATTTATCTTGATAGTTTGTTCCTAATATTGAATCCTGCGTATCTAGCACTATAGTCTAGTCAAATTATTTTGACAAAAATCTGCTATGAATTATGATGGTTGAAGTTTCACTGCATATGCAATACCTTCTTAATGGGCAAATAAGCAATATTAGAGGAAACACTGGCAATCATGTATCACATCATTTACCGTATACCCTAAACATTCATCTTATACTATTTTCTAGTCTGGTGTACGTTATTTTTCAGCATTGTGATGTAATGATTTAATATAGTTAGTACGTCATTAGTATGTCACTATAAATGTAAGCTTTGTAGAATGAACGAGTTAGTTCGCAGGTAGCCACCGTGCAGTGAACATCCTCTAATCACAGTCGCAAGTAGCGTCAGTGTAGTCAACATCTTCTGCAGTTAACTCCTTGAGCACAGACACCAACTAAAGTTTCGTGAAGTAACAACGATAGTACTTGTGATAAAACGAGAAGAATTTTAACACGTTGAAGGTGTGAATACTATTTGACAATTTTAGTGAGAAATTTAAGTATAAAAGTTAAAAAAAAAAACAGTGATTAAGTAAACAACAGAGTTGTTGTTGCCAGTGAAATATTAACAGCAGCTGGTAGTCATATACCCAGTCAGAAATTCTACACAGACGAACAAGAAGAGGAGCTGTGGAGGAATGAAAAAAGATAAGTCATCCATTATTTTTTGATATTATTAAATTATTAATTTTCCCAGTGCAGACGATTGTCTTATTAGTAGAATATAATCAGTATAAATTTTTTTTCCAAACGATTGATAAAATAAGTCATAGATAAAGTAGAATATGTGGCGATTTTTTTTATGAAAAAATGATATATGATAATCACTAACCTTTTATTATTCAATAAGAAGGGGGAGAGAGAGTTTTTGAAGTTTAAATGAGTTGTTAGGAGGCAAATTTATATCAATTAAGTATGAGTTAAATAAAAATATGGTCAGTTTGACTCAATTTGGAATGAAAACCGTATAGTAGATAGTGGTAAGCTGAAACCATGGAGAAAGTTAATTTTTCTCAGGTAAGTTTTCGGTAAGCTGAAAACCGTATAGTAGTTTGTGGTAAACTAAAACCATGGAGAAAGTTAATTTTTCTCAGGTAAGTTTTCGGTAAAGCTGAAACCGTAATGGAGTTTGTGGTAAACTGAAACCATGGAGAAAGCTTGATTTTCTCAGGAAAGTTTTCGGTAGAACTGAAACCGTAACGTATAGTTCGTGGAAAAGCTGAAACCACAGAATCAGAGAAAGTTTGATTTTCTCAAATGAGTTATAGCGGTATGTGAAACCGTAAAGTGAATTAATGAGGTTCGATAAAGGGTCGAACAAGTTAATTAAAGAATGTTATGAGTAACCAGTGTGATATGAGTTAAGGGTTAATAACAATAACGCAAAAGTGCGATTAAAGAAACTACTATGACACTGAGTAGTGCAGTAGAGATGCATGTGATTAGTAAAGTCAGTGTATCTCATGTACCAGTGGTTAGCATAGTATAGATTGCTATTTCAAAAGATTAAATGTTGCTAGTGACGAAACTAAATGCCATTATGTATTAATTTATCTTGCGAAAAAGCAGTTGTAATCTAGGAATTTTCAGACAGCAGACATTGTTGATAGTTCAAAATGTCTGAGTCGGTTAATAAATAGACATCCGGTGATCCAAGTAAGTATCACGGTGTAAGAACATGAATGTGAGAAGTAAGAATGGGTCAGCATAAAAAATAAAAGCAGACACGGATACACGAAAGGAAATGTGTGTGGAATAAAATAATATCACAATGCAAAAGAGTGATAGATGTTTTATTCAGTTTATAGGATAAGAGAGTATTGCATCGATCAGCAATATTAATGAGAGATTAATCAGGAAAAATGATGAGATTATAAATTAACTTACGTCTATATTTAAAATATCTATGATATTAATATTATGAATTCGCAAAGAAAATGAAATTAATACTGAAGAGTGAATTTGAAAATAAGTAATCACTATGGGTGATTAATAAATTATAATACAAAATGATTATGCCAGGGGTCACAAATGCTAATATTTTCTCTGTTTACAGAATTCAAAAAACGAAGAAAGAAGAACGGATAGCAGAGGAACCATTACAGTGGTCCCATATCAAAAAGATGGAGAACGCAGATCCAACAGTTGCTGATAAGTCATGCACGTATCGCTAGGAAGGACACCTACCACATCGAAGGAGTCAAGAAACAAAAAGAACCACAAATCCACACAACCACATGAAAGTTATCAAGAACTTTTATAGCTTTTTAATGATCAGCAGATTAAATCACTGAATCATAACAGAAAGAACAGACGCAGCATTTAATTATTATTTTAATTGATGACTCAGCATGTTTACTTAATAGAAGTACGCGGTCTATTAGGTGAGCATATGAATTGAATACAGATGAATTGATATTCATACTGTGAATATTTGTGAATATTTAGAAGTGAATATTTAGAAGTGAATATTTAGAAATAAATATTTTTTCATTTTGAAATACTAATTAGATTTTGATGATTAGGAAATTTTAGAGTCAAAATAAATTAGGAATTTGCAGGAATGAACTATTTTTAAATTAATATACATAAATGAAATGGTTATATTTATAACTAATTTGCAGTAAAATATTAAACGAACTTAAAATTTTTCTGAAAGAATTTAATAGTAAATTTTATTCAATAAAATAATTAAAAAATAGAAATTCTATTTTTTAACGGAAGGATGTTAATTTTAATTGCATGATTGGTAATCAATGTTAATTTTTAGAATATTTTAGAGAGGTCAGTGAACCAATTTTGATAATTATATTGAGTATCTATGAAATTATAATTGCTTTTAAAATAAAACGACTCAGAATTTGAATGAAATTAAGGAATTTCATATAATGTTTATAATGTAATATGTTTATTAAAAATGATTTTTTTAACAAATTTATAATCATGTCAGAAAACGTCAAAATTGTTAATTAAGGTACATTGTTTAATTTTAGTGTGACACTTAATAATTGTTTGGAAAGTAAAATAATTATATTAAAGCTAACGTAAAAAAAAAAATGAATTGAATCTTTGTTTGAATCAAATTAAATTTTACAAGTTAAATTGAAATAATTTTATTGATTGTTTAAAGCAAGAATGTCACAATATGTTAAGTTCAGTTTTGATGTGTATTCATACTATTTTTGATGTTATATGTAAGTTTGAAATATTTTATATACATAGTATATTTTCTTTTTTGGATTTCTGAAGACTCTATTTAATATCGACATTCAGAAATAAAAAGAGGGGAAGAAAGGAATTATTAGAAATAGAATTAAACCATTAATAAATGTTTAAAATTCTTGCAGTTATAGGTTTGATGTTTATGATTGTTCAATTTGAATTTTAGAATTTTTCAATTTGAGGTTTAATGTTTTGAATTTTAGGATTGATTAAAATGGGATTTATGTTTTTAAATTTTAGATTTGTTTAATTGAAAATGAAGTTTTGAAATAAATATTTTAAAAATCATTTTCAATTTAAATGGAAGGGGGAGATATGTGATGTAATGATTTAATATAGTTAGTACGTCATTAGTATGTCACTATAAATGTAAGCTTTGTAGAATGAACGAGTTAGTTCGTAGGTAGACATCGAGTTACCGATCTGCTCTCGCGAGCTACACACCTTATCTCCTGTTCGTAGTTATTGAGACCTTAACTTGCGAGCGTTCTAGTGGAGATACTCTTTGTAATAACCCTTGCTTGACTAGTGAATATATTCTCTTTAAGTGTTAATTACATTACTTCATTACCCTACATACGATTAAGCTTGGACCAGAGGCCTGAGGTCGGAACCATAGTGGCAAGGTGGTTCTAGGGCATGGTACCATGAGTATTTAGTAGAAAGAGATATATAAAGAGAAAGGAATCTGAAAATACTATAAAGAGTAGGATCCTATCACTTAGAGCCCATACACTGAGACGTTATAAGGAAGTAAACTAACAACGTCACAACATCTGGCATTATGAATTGAGAGTCCGTCACAAAGCTGCTGTCAAGATTATTAACTCTTTCAGTAATGGAGGATCTTCTGGGATTTAATGAATTTTTAAATTTGAAGTCTGCAGCATTTTATATGATAAACTGTTCTATAATTCCCAGTCATTGAGTAATTAGTATTTAAAGTTTATTATAAGCATTTTATGTATTAGCTTGAATTGGGTATTGTCATCAACATATTCATATGTATACACGTTAATTTAAATATGTATAAATTCTATCGCAATTATTCTAGGTAATTATTGTTTTCTGTTGAAATATGAAAATATATTATATTTATATAATACAAGTGTTTTATTGGTCACTAAATTAACTGATTTTTAAGAACATTCAAAATATAAAACACACTAAATGATTTTAGATCGCTTGAAAAACAGCCATGGAAGTTTACAATTTTCTGATTTATCTGAATGAAATAATACCTATTTGGATTTTGTAACATTTGAAATGTATATGATAATTAGGTTTTCAACAATATGCTTTATATTCTCTGGATTTTTTTAAATTTATTCTTATATGCTTTAAAATTTGCTGTATATACATCTAAAATATTCTTCATATTCTTTTTATTCTCAATAATGCTTCTTATACTCAATTCATAAAAGTGCTCTATTTAGATTAATAAACATAAGGGATATTAGCAAGCCCTTTAAATCATGTTTCGATGATAATCTCATGTTTGGATGCAATTGAAATCTTTCAAGAATTTAAATAAATCATTTTAACTTGAATCAAAACACATGGATTCAATGTGTACTTCGTCTGAAAAATTTCAGTTAATAAAACCTGTAATTTCTTAATTTTAACTACTTAACGTTGAACAGTTGTTATGTAAAATATAAACACATTTTGTAATATTGTGTTATGCCAATATAATCAGGAGGCACCAGGACTCAGAAGAGATGTCGGGTTTGGGCACAGAGAGGGGAGCCAGACCCTGATGGGGGTGTCGGTTAATTTGGATTTGGAAAGATAGAGAGACTATGTCCAGGATACCAAGTAACTCTTACTTAACCTATGATGGCCACTGTTCACTACACGCCATCGCTCTCGCTTATTTGTACACTAAAGAGCTGGAACAATTGTACCGAGAATTTAATATGAATTATTTGGTAAAGATTTTATTGAAAGAATTCGTAGAAAATAGTGACAATTATACAGGTTTCATGACTGGGGATGATTTATTATTGAAATAATACTGGCAGGTTCAACAAAAGGTACATATCGTGTAAATTACTAGATTCTGAAATTGGGGATATGGTTTCGTTCCACGAAAGATAACATGGAACGCTCGGAAGATCAAGATGACGACCAATTTGTAGAGTTTGCTTAAAATATAATAAAATCTCTACTTCATCACTGAGAGTCATTCTACCTTAAGTTTATCATTAATTTCAAAAAATTTCGTACATGGAAATTAAATTAATAAAAATGATTGTTACTTCAACCCAAGACGAAATGTACTAGAATCTGTATATTTCTACTCTGTACTCTGACGTCAAAATGAGAGTAATTGTATGCTCATTCAATTGGAAATATAGTCCTTCGATACTAAAGAACAAGTGGACTTCAGGAAATAAAAAAGGAAAGCACAATACTATATAATTAACTAAATCATGTATAAAGGGGGTTAAAAAGTATTAAGAAATTACTAAATGTCTCTATGCAACAATACTACTCCTGGGCAACGGAAAAAACATTGTATCTAAAATAAATAAAATATTAATGAACAGCATGTCAACGGGAATGAAGAAGCTCATATTTAGCATATTTAGATTATCAACGCTCACATTTTAGGAATAAAAACTGATGCTATATTTTGAACTATCGAGAATACCTTTCTTCAAGGATTAGGGAATATATTCTCATATAGAAAATTTGACTTCATTATAACCTCAGTCTGAAGGAAAGTGTTTTCAGTACATGTTCTCTGTATTGAAGGTAGGATTGCAATGACACAAGTAGAGAGCTGTGAGCATGATATAATAACTACAGGTATGCTCGCTAGAAAACCAAAATGAGACACGTTCTGCGCATCATGCTTGGGACGTCACGTGGATCCATCATAGTTCGTTTGCTTTTAGTGCGCTACTTTATATTGACTGTATTCGTACCTGCATTTCAAAGTTCCGCTTGAGAAGTCTTATACAAATAAATTAAATAATAATAATGCCAAAGCCGTGTTTGGGATAAAACATGTTAGGAGAAAAGCACATATATTTGAAAACGTCTGTCTGTTGTACAGTAACTGATATAATATCATTTATTTAGAAAAAGGAAAAATTATCACAATAATTAAAAAAAATATTTAACTAATACATGTATGTTTAAACGTTAAAGCATTATGAAATATATTCAATGAAACCTAGCATCAAATAGACCAGTATTTCCCCAACCTTTTTTTAAGGCGACCCCAATTATGCACCTTGAGCCATAACCGCGACCCGAATATGTTTTCTGTTGAATGGTTTAGGCTAACTCCATTTCGAACGTCATTTATAAATTGCGAATTGGGTGAACGTAAATTGCCTCAAATCGCATTTGGTATACGCCATTTTGCTCCTAAAGAATGAATTTGTATCACCCTATCATAATTCATTTTGATATTTAACCATCTTAATCCTGTATTTTTCTAATTAGAGATGAAATGGATCGTCCTGCAGTTTTCCAAAACACTTTCTCCTTCAACAGTACCCATATATAATTCATGTTTCACTTCAAGATCAGTTGAAGGATGGTTAAATCTTACCACATAATAAAGTTCACAAGAGTTTGTATTCTTTTCAATAAAACAGGTTCTATCCATGAGAAAAAACAAATAAATAAAAAAAAGAACAAAATCAGTGAATCAGGAGGTGAAGAGTTTCTTTGAAGAAACCCCTATTTGCTCTCTCAGAAAAGCTTTTCAGCAGATTTCACCCATCAAAACAACGTTGTGCAGGATCGTCAGATATGAACTTCGTTTCCGTTTTTATCATTACACTTCAGTTCAACCATTAACTGATTTTCACAAAGCACAGAGAATGCAGTTTTGTCAGTGGATTAAACAAAAAGCATCTGAAACTGTCGATAGAATCGTTTGGACTGACGAGAAGTTCATTTGCCCCCAATCAAAAACCACATCGAAAAAACGACTGAGTGCGGACAAATGAAAATCTTTGAAATATCTGCAATCGAGTGATAGGAATGTACATTCTTTTCATCAGTTAATGGTGTTTCATTCTTCAGATTGCTCCACGGCAGTATTTGACCCAGACTTCGAAATTATAAAACTAGTTCCACACTTTGGTGGAAGCAAGACTGTGATCCACAACATTGATTAAATGCAGCGCTAAATTTTTTAATAAAAAGTTTCTTGGCAGAGTAATTTGCAGAATAACGGAAATCCATGGCCAGCACAGTCCAGATCTCAACCCTTTTGATTTTCTCTTCTGGGCTGCCACAAAATTTCGAGATTATAGGGAAAACCTAGATTCCATTAAGGATGTGTCCAAAGCTTCGCTCAAAGATATAATGATGAAAATTTAAATAAAGTTTGCAGGAATATTATAAAGCGTGCATTTTTCTGACTTCAGGCTGGAAGGGGTCATTTCAACAACTTTTGAAGGACATCAGAAGATGTGCCTCATACGATATATGACAATAAATATTTAATAATCATAAAAATACGTTATTTTCTATTAAAGTGATGACACTGTAATGGCATTTGACACATTTAAAGTTCTCTCAATTTGCAATTTAAAAACTATATTTCAGATGCAACACAGTGTACACTCGGCTAGTGGTTCTGCCTTATTATTGAATTTTTATTTGGATGCTTTGGCGACCCCATGAAAAGCGCTTGGCGACCCCAGGGTTGGGAAACGTTGAAATAGACAAATAGCGTAAAGCCTATTAATTTCTAGCAGTGTAAAAGATATATTAGTCTGCCAGCAAATAGGTATAATTTTCTACGACTAAAGACATAATCAGTTTTTTTTTTTCAAATCATTTTTGAGGCGATACTAATACAAATGTTAAAGAGCAAAGCTTGAAAGATTTAAGTGCAAAGAGAAGAGGGACATATTATTAATAGATATTAATGTATGTGACTATATTAATGGTGCAAACAAACAATAAAAGAATTATTGGACGATATAGCCTCATATAGGTATTAGGTACTGTGCTACACCCGTCTAAGGTAGGTACCTGCAGGTATGTATAATGTAGGTACCAGGCAAGATATTAACCATTCTTTACTTTGCTAAGAATAGAAGGCCATTTCATCTTGGTAAAGATATTATAATGTATTAGATACGTAGGTACGAAATCTTATATATTACTAACTTACACTATCTTATATACATTTCATAACAGCAACTCTCCTCGCTTAGTACCTAAGTAACTAGTACGCTATTGTGAAGTGCGTATACGTGAATTGAAGAAGAACTACAACCTGTGTATGTGATTGATTGAAGGTAGATTTCTTACACTAATGTATTAAAGTTTTATAATATGCGAATGTTGTCGCATAGAAGTGTTTTTTCTTTCTATTATCGAAGGAATTAACAATATTGTTAACCATCTATACGTATAACATTCAAATAATTACACTGTTTGTTCTATTTTAATAATTCATTACACACTTTTCAGGATCCACGTGATGTCACACTCTTCCTAGGGTGTTTAGGGTGGGTTTGGGAACCTGTGCACGAGAATACCTGTAGTTATTATATCATGGCTGTGAACACCGAACATTGAATAGAAGAAGTGTAGATCCCATTATATTAGTCTTGAGTGCCGTTTACAGTGATGTCACTTCAACTAGAGCCACTCAGCCAATCAGAGGCTTCGTTTCACCATTTCTGTATGAATTAATTATTTTGAATGCGTATTGCAACCGAAATGGTGTCAGTTTGTGTTTCTTGCAAAGAAGATTAGTTTATTATTGCTTTGTAGTTGGGCTATAGAATATAGATAATCGTGTACACAGAGATGGGCGGGATTGTACTTCTCAAGTAGCAAGTTAAAGTACTAAGTAACAAGTAAGTACTACTTGAAGTACTTTCTAAAAAGTACTTTGAATAATTACTTAGAGGTACTTTTTACAAGTACATGTTACTTCCCAATTAAAATGTACCTTGTAAAGTACATTTTATTCTTTCCAGTTATAGGAGATTTTAAAAGATTGGTTCTAAAAACTCTACAAAATTGAATCTTTTTCTCATCAAAAATGTATTACAGCCCTGTACACACTAGTAAACTGGATAAAATCTAGAGGTCCAACATATTTGAAAATTGTTTATCAAACAGTAGAAGCGAAAACTATGACATTGTATAATTTTATGTGAAGGTGACCTATATATTAGTCTGAAATATAATTTCTTCAAAATTAGATATATGACAATTTTCTTTTGGATTCATATCCATAATAGCATTCAGAAATTTCTCTTCGATCAATATAATGCAATTAGCTGATAAAATTTATTGTTTTATGTTTTTAGTATCATTATTTCATAAAATTCAATATGTATATATGGAATATCAATGCTTGATGAAAAGTTAGATTATATACTCTACGATTCCAGGACAAAAACACCTTGCAAAAAAAATACCCCGTGGTCAAAAAACTCCCATGAAAAAAAACGGACAAAAACCCCTCGACCAATAAACCCCCAAGACAAAAACCCCAAAATAAAAAAAAACGGTGCAAAAATATTCGGTTGATAAGAATAGCCTAATTCATATTAATTTATATATTTTAAATTATTCAATGCAAAACAATATTTATTACATTTTCACCGAAAATGTGTCCAATTTGTTGG
The DNA here is from genome assembly GCA_947561585.1 of Caprella mutica. NCBI lineage: Eukaryota > Metazoa > Arthropoda > Malacostraca > Amphipoda > Caprellidae > Caprella > Caprella mutica. The sequence goes on along the minus strand of CANNZV010000212.1, from coordinate 108,577 downwards.
TCATATTTTCCCTATAATCATATACTTTAATGTTCCAGGTCTAAATTTTAATAAATTTACATTGTCTTTTGTAAAAATGAATCAACGTGAGGCTATTATTCAGTTACACTGCACGGGGAAGACAAACTCAGAGATTGTTGAGCTATTAAAAGCAATGAAATCGACTGTTAGGGATGCTATTAAAAGTTACCAAGAACTAGAGACAACAGGTGATCGACCCAGCTGTGGACGACCTCGCATTGCACACACTCCAACCAAAATCAAAACCATTAGGGTGCGGATAAGGAGGAATCCCAAGCGAAGCCTGAGAAAGATGGCTAAGAGTATGGATATCGACGAAAAAAGTATGAGAACCATCGTCAAAGAAGACCTCAAGTTGTCCCCCTTCAAAATGACCAACATGCAACAGCTCACGGACTTGCAGAAACAGAAGAGAATGGGCAGATCAAAGATTCTTTTGAAAGCAATGAAAGATGGCACGCAGGCTGGTGAGATCGTCTTTTCGGATGAGAAAATGTTCACTGTGGAGGTCAAATTCGACTCCCATAACGACAGAATATTAGCCAATAATACCAAAAGTTCCAAAAAGTGCCATAATCCCTCCATCCGTAAAGGCAGTTTCCGTCACCAAAAGCCTGCATCTGTTATGGTTTGGGCTGCCATCTCTGAGAGTTGGAGATCTCCTCTCATTTTCGTCATAGAAGGCGCTAAAGTTAACGCAAAATCGTATATTGAGGATATTTTGACTCCAGGACAAGTCGAGATGAAGAAGCACTTCAAGGACAGGCCTTTCACTTTTCAACAGGACGGTGCGCCCTCGCACACAGCAAACAAAACTCAGGATTGGTGTGTGCGTCAGTTTCCTGCGTTTTGGAAGAAGGAATTGTGGCCTCCTTCATCGCTGGATCTGAACCCTCTGGACTTTTGTTTAAGGTCCATCTTGGAGAAGGAAGCGTGCGCTACAGGTCATGATAGCACGGAAACTCTGAAGAAGTCCCTCGAGCAACAATGGGCCAAAATTCTTCAAGAAACGTTCCGTGCCGCAGTAAAGAGCTTCAGAGGTAGACTCGTGAGAGAAATCGCCGACAATGGTGGTCATATTGAAAAATAATTTGTTGAACTGTTAAATGGGTTTATTGAGATATTGTGTGATAAGTTTTGTTTTATTTCATTCACCATAACGTTTTAAATTAACATTTTTATATGATCGGGGCCTTTTCCGCACCCTGTATAGTACAAAAAGTAGAGTATACATTTTGTCACTATCAAACCTGGCCGGGGGGTGGGGGGCAATCTTAAATATCATAACCAATGATTAAAAAGTTCAACAGAATGATGAGAAGCATTTTTCCAACCTTTTTATTTGCGATGAATTCCATGATTATGAAAAAAACTTAAATTGTTGGAATATATATCATTGCAGTTAAGTTATATGGATACACATTATGTACATATCAAAAGTTAATTCCCTTTTTATAAAATATCTTTTCATTCCATGGAAGTAAAAATTATAATTAAATTAAAAGGTGGCTGCATTTCATGGATACACATTGAATCAAAGTCTTTCGGCAAAATGTCCGTTCGTCCAAATGTGCGTTCAGCCAAATATCCGTTCGTCTAAATGTCCTTCGGTTAAGTGTCATTCGTCCACTATACTGTACATAGCAAAGGGTGGAGTGGAAATTTCACTGTAATTGGACAAGAAGAAATTATTAGTTATCTAAATCAGATTGGTAAATAACTGGAAGAAATTTATTCCTTTTAAAAATAACCGGTATGAATATAACTTTATTTATCTGTTAGATTGGTCTAATGAGATATAATAAGTTTAATGTTATTATCAATATATCACTATATTTTATTTCAACCAAATAAATAAGCATTATCACACTTTAGAACTAGTTGACGAGCACTCTAAGAGCGCACACATTCGACGCCGCTTATAAATAACCTTGAACTTCTGCTTGATCGGTTCAAAAGTCTAATAAACTGTTTCCTGGATGATGACCAATCGTTCCACCAAATTTCAGAAAATTTTATTGAATACTATTTGATATATTAAGTTGAAACAGATGACCTTAACCTTTGACCACTAACCCGATATCTCTTGAAATATAAACAAATGGCTCCTGGATCATTAACCATACATTCCATTAGAATTTCAGGAAATTTGGTTGAATACTTTTTGAGTTATAAATGACCTTGACCTTGACCGACCTTTAACCAGATCACAAAAAAAATTTACAAGAGGATTCTTGGACTTTAACCACCAAATTCCGAGCAATTTCGTATAACACTTTTTGAGTTATGCGTATAAAAAGATGACAAACAAATTGATAAATAAATACCACCACCCAAGCAACTCAAGTTAATGGGGACCATGAGGGCACTAAGTTGACAAATCGTATTGGTACTGTGTGCTTTTTTTTGTAAAATGAGCCAACATGGTGCAACATAGGCTGTTATGTTGAAACCATCTTGGCCGAAGATGTTGCCAATTTATTAATCAAGTTTCAACCATATAAAGTTTATTCGATATATATTAATCTAGTAATCAGGTTGTGCCAATATTAGAACTCCATGGGATGGATTCACCACATTGAACCAATCTTCTCTCAAGGGGACCGCCCCCGAAGAAATCTCAAAATTTTATATTTTATTTTTATTATGTAAATAGTTGCTTTATTACCTTCATATAGTGTGTGCAAAATACCAGAGGTCTCGTATAACTCTAATCCCCTGGGGAGAGGGAGAAAGGGAAAAGTGGACCGGGGGAAAGGGAGTCAATATGTACTCTAAAAACCATCTCTCAGCCAATTATAATTCGTAATAATTAATTATATCGCTATATCTGGTATCTAACATACCAGTATAGCACGCCCACACCAATGAATGCAAAGAGAGATTAGTCAGTTGTCCCTAAACCTTCGAAGCGGATGGATGTTGCGTGTCAGATCATCAAACTTTGAAAGGAAATTCCTACTAATTCTGATATTTACAAATCTTGTAATTCAAAACTCTACCCCTGTTTTTTGGTTGAAGCTAGAGCATTGCGGTTTTTTGCATTCGATACTCCATTATGATATCTATAATATGATTGCCTTCGATTTTTGATTTTCGAATTTGTTGTAGAAAATTTTTTCCGACAAAATTTGTTTTTCAAAATTTTTGGTTAACTTTTCATGAAAAAGTCGAAATTTAGAAAACCCATTCGAAAATCAAAAATAGAAGGCAATCATATTGTAGATATCAGTATGGAGAATCAAATGCAAAAAACTGCAATGCTCTAGCCTCAAATGGTTCGAAATTTGTTTGAAATTCGAATAACTCGTTTTCTATGGGTCTAATTGAAAAAATGTCACAAACAAAAACGATAGATAATTCAATTTTATATATACAAACAAGGTTTCAGAACCATAACTTCAATAATAAAAAATATTCAAAATTTTGGGGGCGGTACCCTCAAGTTGACATTCCATGAGAATGAATAATTGCTTTTTCCCCATGCAATCTCTAGGCTACCCATCTAAACATCTACTGCTGAAGTTAGCACAATGTGTATTGGTTGCTTGGGCTGAAATGTAACTTTCCACAATCTGCGAAGGTAATTATAGACAAAATACAAATTGCAAATCAAAAGAAAATAAAGTATTCAAGCCGTTCGCAATTTTTAAACTCTCAAATAAATCTTCTCTCAAGGGGACCGCCCCCGAAGAAATCTCAAAATTTTATATTTTATTTTTATTGTGTAAATAGTTGCTTTATAACCTTCATATAGTGTGTGCAAAATACCAGAGGTATCGTATAACTCTAATCCCCTGGGGAGAGGGAAAAAGGGAAAAGTGGCCCGGGGGAAAGGGAGTCAATATGTACTCTAAAAACCATCTCTCAGCCAATTATAATTCGTAATAATTAATTATATCGCTATATCTGGTATCTAACATACCAGTATAGCACGCCCACACCAATGAATGCAAAGAGAGATTAGTCAGTTGTCCCTAAACCTTCGAAGCGGATGGATGTTGCGTGTCAGATCATCAAACTTTGAAAGGAAATTCCTACTAATTCTGATATCTACAGATCTTGTAATTCAAAACTCTACCCCTGTTTTTTGGTTGAAGCTAGAGCATTGCGTTTTTTTGCATTCGATACTCCATTATGATATCTATAATATTATTGCCTTCGATTTTTGATTTTCGAATTTGTTGTAGAAAATTTTTTCCGACAAAATTTGTTTTTCAAAATTTTTGGTTAACTTTTCATGAAAAAGTCGAAATTTAGAAAACCCATTCGAAAATCAAAAATAGAAGGCAATCATATTGTAGATATCAGTATGGAGAATCGAATGCAAAAAACCGCAATGCTCTAGCCTCAAATGGTTCGAAATTTGTTTGAAATTCGAATAACTCGTTTTCTATGGGTCTAATTGAAAAAATGTCACAAACAAAAACGATATATAATTCAATTTTATATATGCAAACAAGGTTTCAGAACCATAACTTCAATAATAAAAAATATTCAAAATTTTGGGGGCGGTACCCTCAAGTTGACATTCCATGAGAATGAATAATCGCATTTTCCCCATGCAATCTCTAGGCTACCCATCTAAACATCTACTGCTGAAGTTAGCACAATGTGTATTGGTTGCTTGGGCTAAAATGTAACTTTTCACAATCTGCGAAGGTAATTATAGACAAAATACAAATTGCAAATCAAAAGAAAATAAAGTATTCAAGCCGTTCGCAATTTTTAAACTCTCAAATAAATCTTCTTCTACATCATTTATCGGTTTTAGTATAGTCAATACGTTTTGGAACCACGTGAATCGGTAAGTGGCAAACTTTAGAAAGAAATTCTAGTAGCGATAAATGAAAATCCTCGTACCTACTTACCGAATGTAGAGATTTTATATTATGTTTTTATGTGATGTCTTCAATTGCTTTTTATAAACCCGTAAGTCTCCCAATACTATATAGTAATAAAATAAACCTTTTATATAGTCTATTAAAGAATTGAATACCAATTAATGGTAAACAAAAATAGATAGTTTCTTATTGATAATTGAAATTTAAACTATTTTCACAATTGGAAATTTCACCGTCCATTCCTCCTTTACCAACTTGAACCCTCCATTCCTCCTTTACCAACTTTTCCCCTCCATTCCTCCTTTACCAACTTCTCCCCTCCATTCCTCCTTTACCAAATTGTACCCTCCATACCTCCTATACCAACTTGTACCCTCCATTCCTCCTTTACCAACTTGTACCCTCCATTCCTCCTGTACCAACTTGTACCCTCCATTCTTCCTTTACCAACTTTCCCCTCCAATCCTCCATTTCCTCCAGTTGACGGAGGCAGTCGCTCGATATTCAACTCACGTACCAGCATGCCAAATATTCTTTCGTTTCTCCTATCCCATCGACTGAGGTATTTGCGAAGAGTGTTTGCAGAGAATGATCTGCTTAGGGGTAAACAACCTACCACAGTTGTGAAACAACCTACAACAGTTGTTATGGGGAAAACAACCAACCACAGTTGTTATGGGGAAAACAATCTACCACAAACAACCTACAATAGTTGTGATGAGGAATATAATCTACTACAGTTGAGATGTTGAAAATGAACTAAATTATCAACAGGTAATAACAGTCCCGAAAACAGAGATTTCAAATTTCTTATCGATAGTTACAATAGTCATTTATTTATTTAATTTATGAGTATGGATATATTTTCTCTATAGATTATCGTTAAGATTTTCACTTTCATCAGTTTTCCTTGTATGTAGCGCTAAGGGCGGAAGATTACGCAATACCCGAAATTCGAGGATCTCCGATTCCTGGCACCGAAAAATCTTTTGCCAGGAATTCTAATGAAATCCTGGAACAGGTGGTGAGACGTAAGGTATAATCTCATTGTACGTATGTTTGTGTGGATGGGAATGGCGAGTCTTAGGAAACTGTTGGAGTTGAAATGAGATTTGTGTGTGGAGTTAAAAACAAGGAAGAGCTGATGTAGAATATGGTACCTGAAGATAGTTCGAATACTTAAATAAAAATATTATTATTGAAAAACGAATAGAAAACGTTACAAAAAGAGTTGGGTTAATTGAAATATACGAGAGTGTACTATATATTTATTTTTTAGCAATCTCACTTTTTTGTCTGATGGATACCTTTCCGAAAAAATAGCCACTAAATCTTGTTGAAATTCAAATTTCAGTTCTCAAAATATAAAATATACATCTTATTCATTTACCGGGAGGCAATTGGCACTAAAATAACAGCGCTTCACATTTCAATCCAGTGTTTGCAAACGAAATGTTTTAGCAGGTTTGAAAACATGATGCTCTATGATTCTAAAGTTCATGAAATAAATACATGTGTTTTGACTTCCAAAATCAGAACATTTTACAGTGTAAATAGTTATTCTTCCATCTTCTGGCCTCAACTAAAAATTATTTCAATGAAAGGGAGAATTTATAAAAGTGTTTATTATTTATCATGCAATCATTTCTACATCTCTACGGTAAACTCATCAAATGTGTTTAGTAGGTTGATCATAAATTAACAATTTCTAAACATTTTTTTTCTTGTGTATTTCTTTTATGCTTTATAAATTATGATATGTAATGATTGGTTCAGGAACCTGACCCATTTACTGTATTTTTGAATAACCTGAAAAAGATTGATGTTCACTGTTATGATGTATATTATACCAACTAATGTGCACAACATATGAAGGTGATAAACAACCCAGAGAAGTATTTGTGTGCCCCAAAAAGGTTATTTGTCCAAAATAAGTTCTGCAAGCATAGTGTTCTAACGGATATCGTTTTTAAACTTTTCTCTGATTGGTCGGCTAGGAGAAGGAACCAACAGGATATGAATCACTAACTCGTTATTATCCCCTAATTGTGTCCTCCTCCTCCTATACATTTATGAGTTGAATTAAAGTACATTTCAAATAATAATTAAAACTAAAATATTGTCAACATAGTTGGCTGTTATATAGTTTGTTGTATCCGATAGTTTGACGTAATGCACACTTAGTGATTGCTTGGTTGGGGGAAGCATGCCCCCGTTAACACTCATTGGTGGATATATTTATAAATATATTCTTATTAGTTGTAACCTTTTAATTTTGAATTTTTGAGGTGCCACTCTTACGATCTACGTAAGAACTTCTTGTTTAATAAAAGGTTCAAACCGTAATGGATTAATAGGTTCGAAAATTTATATTTTCTTGCAATTAGTAATCAAAGTATTTATTTATTATAACATCATGTTTCTCTTCACTGGAAAAGCTTGTGTACTATCATACCAATGAATAAATGCACCACTGAAAACTGGTGCTCTGTTGTCGTTCAATTTATATAGCGAGAAACACATTCAGGACAAAATATTCTTTTTTAAAATTTTCTTCATTAAACACTATCTAAGCCGTACTTCATTAATGCTGTTCATCAAACGCAATTTGTATAATGCCAAAGCATCTCAAATTGAATACATTACCAAAGGAAAGGAACATAACACGATGCAGTTTTTATTCACTGAAAATAGTGACCGACTAATGAGTTTTTCCTCTCAAAATGATGACCACTGTACGCCTACGAGAAAAAAATTCTCTTTTCAAAAAGATAAATTCTGAGATTTTGTGGTTTGTGTACCAAATCCTTTGACAGGGAAGTATGAAGTCCCTATCCTTCTCATCTTTGTTTGAGAAGGTGTGTGACTTCATCAGGGTAAAGCAGCGTAAAACCTTTGCCTTCTTTATTATCAGGTATTCAGTTTTGTTTTCGCTCAGTGTTATCTCAGTGCCGGTGAGAGAAGTTTGTGTGGTGCTGAACTCCTGCAAACGTTCCTAGTCGTTCTACTGCCTCTTGTCCCTTACTTTTTGGAAGTTATTTTACACGAGACTGTTTTAATAGTACCATTAATTACCCTTAGAAAAGACTTGGGTTGATAGAAAACCTCCTGGAATTGCTTTATTGTTGGTAAGTTTCAAATAGCACGCATTTTCATCATAAAACTAATTATGAACTATTTACATTATACTTTGACTATCAAATAATATTATCATAAATTAATATTATAAATCGTATTTAGAAACAATATTGATTGGATTATAGAACATTAGATAATAAAGGAATAAATATATTTTTTTAACGAATTATCATTGTATCAAATTATTATTATTTTAAAAACAATAGAAATTAATTATTCTCATTTTGTTCAGCATTGAACATCAAAGATAATAAATAATATTATGAATTAATCCGCTCTTGTTTTATTGAAATATTTATTTTTTCAATTTGCAATAATTGCATAAGATAATAATTAATTAGTTAATGCATTGAAATTAATTACAGAAAATATAGAATTAAAAGTAATACATCTAATATTTATATCGTAAATATATTGTAATAAATTAATTAGATTTATTGCAAATCTATTATTTTATTCTATAGCAACTTCCATATATAGAATTTTTTTTATTGGTATTTTATTAGTAAAAAGAAAAAGAATTGCATAATTTCTATAGAAATTTATTATTTATTAACATTAAAGCAATGACATTATTTTAGTCTGAGTCCTTATTTGATAAAATATTGATAATGTCATAATTTTAATTTGTGATTTTCAATTCATCTAAATAATATTTTCAAATTATAAGAAACAAAAGATTTGTTTTAACTTATAATTAAAGGCATTATCCTAGGCAAGAAGGATTTATTCCTGGGATATTAAGGAAATATCCTAAGGATACAATACTTAGTTTTACTTTTCGCGAGTACCAAAAAATATTCAAATCTTCTCATATTTTCACTATATTTTTACTATATTTTCACTATATTTCAACTATATTTTCACGTATTTTTCCCAATATTTTCACTACATTTTCACTATATTTTCACTATATTTTCACTGTATTTTCACTATATTCTCACTATATTTTCACTATAATTGCCTCTTTTTCGTAGTGTGAAGTACTTGCATCAATCCTCTGCTTAATCTTCTATTTAATAATCTTCTACCAACGGAGAATATTTTCTTTCTTTTGAGTCTCAGCAAGAAAACATTAATCTGTACGGTAACAAAATTCATATACTTTATTTCTTAATTTCCTGTATGTTAATCTAAACTCACGTAGAAGCTTTTTAATTATTCGTCTGCATAAAAAGGAATATTCCGTTGGGGAAAAATTTTTTGATCTCATTATTTGTTATTAGATTTAGGAAGGAGTATTTTAAATGATAATAAGTGAAATGGACTTGCTATATTGGTAAAGAATTATTTTAGTTAGAGTATATTGGAATATTAATTCAAGCAGAGAAATTTCTTCGACACATTCATTGTAAAAATATGTCCTGTATATGTATATCAAATTCTAAGTCTACACTCACCAGAATCTGTTTATTTACGCTGAAATTTACAATATTTTACTACAATAATCAGTATGATTATGAAACTATTAATATTCATTAAATAATAAAGGTGATTGTGATATAGCATCATAGAGTAGCCAAATGATATGAATTATTGTACTATTGTTACAATTAGCGTTATTATGAATATATGAAGTTGTTAGTTCAATATATGAAGTTGTTAGTTCAATATATGAAGTTGTTAGTTCATTATATGAAGTTGTTAGTTCAATATATGAAGTTGTTAGTTCAATATATGAAGTTGTTAATGCAATATATGAAGTTGTTAATGCAATATATGAAGTCGTTAGTTCAATATATGAAGTTGTTAGTTCAATATGTGAAGTTGTTAATTCAATATATGAAGTTGTTAGTTCAATATATGAAGTTGTTAGTTCATTATATGAAGTTGTTAATTCAATATATGAAGTTGTTAGTTCAATATATGAAGTTTAGTTCGATATATGAAGTTGTTAATTCAATATATGAAGTTGTTGATTCAATATATGAAGTTGTTAATTCAATTTATTGAGTTGTTAATTCATATATGAAGTTGTTAATTCAATATATGAAGTTGTTAATTCAATCTATGAAGTTGTTAATTCAATATATGGAGTTGTTAATTCATATATGAAGTTGTTAATTCAATCTATGAAGTTGTTAATTCAATATATGAAGTTGTTAATTCAATATATGAAGTTGTTGATTCAATATATGAAGTTGTTAATTCAATTTATGGAGTTGTTAATTCATATATGAAGTTGTTAATTCAATATATGAAGTTGTTAATTCAATCTATGAAGTTGTTAATTCAATATATGGAGTTGTTAATTCATATATGAAGTTGTTAATTCAATCTATGAAGTTGTTAATTCAATATATGAAGTTGTTAATTCAATATATGAAGTTGTTAATTCAATCTATGAAGTTGTTAATTCAATATATGAAGTTGTTAATTCAATATATGAAGTTAATAATTCAATATTCAAGAAATTATTATTATTAATCATCTTTAAAGTGTATGTTGTAAAACTTTATCTATTCTTGATGTTAACTAGGGATGGGACGAAGTATCAGAATTGGCATCGACAAATTTTCTGATATCGGTACCAATAAAAAAATTGTCGATATTTGGCAGATACAAATAGCATATTAAATTTTTTGAATGCAATTTATTTAAACAATATACATTCTATTGCTATAACTTAACAATCAAATATAAAATTTAAATTATTAAAAACAAATTTCATATTTAAGTAATCCTATTTTTCACAATTTAAATACAATTTATACCTAGTATGGAATTAGTTACATTATTATAATATACTAGTATACGAGCGCCATTCAATGGTTTTTAAATAAATTGTTGTTTCGAAGGTAATATTAATATTTTTATAATACCGAAATTAATAAAGTTACCTAAATAGCTGATACAAAATAAAGAAATTTTAAAATAAAGAAAATTAAAAATAATTAGTTATTAACCTGTTTACATATAAAGATAAAATCCCACATTTACTGTCATCTGGTCTCATTTATAAATACTCATGTGGACAATGCCAGTCCACTTACATTGGTGAGACCATGATGCAGTTAAATGTGAGAATTTCTCAACATAAAGGAATATCTTTTAGAATAAATAACCCCTATAGCTCTTCACCTTTTAGTTCAATTCGTAACCATTCTTTCGATTTTAATCACCCAATTAAAGAAGAATATTTCAAAATTTTGCAAACTACTAACCAGTGTGATATTCGTACATTAGAATCTATATATATTCATAAACAGTCTCCTACGCTTTAATGAACAAGCTAGTTCTTTCAATTTAACTATTTTGGGTTAATAACTTATTATTTTTCCTTTTCTTTATTTAAATTTTCTTTAATTTGTATTAACTATTTAGGTGACTTTATTAATTTCGGTATCCAAAATACTTCTTAGTTTTATATACTTCTTTAAATTTATAATATTTCATAATTTTTTTAATTTTGAATTTCTTAACCCATTCCAAGCGGCCTTACTATATATAGACGCTCCGAAAATTGGTCCCATTTAGCGGAGCGTCTATATATAGTAGCAAAATTTGTTTGCTTTAACTTTCAAGCGGCAGGGTCTATACAGTCGGGTCAGAAAATATTCGTACCGTACGATAAATGTAATATTTTCCATTATAACTTCGAAAATATCAATTCCTAAATTCCAAATTTTTGTACACTTTTAGATCTGACATCGATAATGATACACAAAAAATTTCAAAGCAAATTTTTATCAATAACAAAAGTTACAGAGATATAATTAGAAAATGGGAAGACAGAAAGTATTCATACGGCACGAAAAAATAACACATTTAATTGAAATTCAAATTTTTTAAGACCCCACGAAGTCGATAGGGGTTATATTCATGAACTACAGTGTAGTACCGAGCCTTTTTCTGTATCAGTCATTGTTATTCTCCCATATGTTGCAACCGTTGGCTTTGTATAATAATTTGTCTTTTTATAAATCTAAAATCATGCCAAAAGTTAAAGAACACAGTATGGAGGTGTAGAAGATAGTCTTAGCGATGCACAATGACGGAAAGGGGTATGACAAGATATCCAAGGAGCTAAAACTACCAATATCCACGGTCCAATCCATTATTAAGAAGGTAAGGGATGCTGGTCACCTGGAGAATCTCCCTCGGAGTGGACGTGCGGTAAAGGTTTCCCCCACAGGTACCCGAAGAGTTGTTCGAGAGGTCAACAAGAACCCCCGTATGACCAGGGATGAAGTTAGGTCAATCTTGGAACAAGTGTCAGTCGATCAACTGTAAGTAACATTCTGCACAAGGATAACTCGAGAGGCTGCCGTCCTAGGAATGCTCCTCTACTGCGTTCTACTCCCCTAAAGAATCTACTTATTGGAACAGTGTTTTGTGGTCAGACGAGACGAAAATAGAGTTTTTCAGTCAATCTAGTTCTCAGTATGTTTGGAGGAAAAAGAATGAAGCCTTCAAAGCAAAGATACCATCCCTACAGTGAAGCATGGTGGAGGCACACTGATGTTTTGGGGTTGCTTTTCGACTAAAGAGTGTTGGTGCGTTGGTCCGAGTGAATGGTATAATGAAGAAAGAGGATTATCGCGATATATTGGAGGTAAACCTGAAGCAGAGTGCGAGGAATCTTGGAATGGGACGTCGCTGGATCTTCCAACAGGACAATGATCCAAAGCACACCTCGAATTTTGTGTCCAAATGGTTAGCAGATGAACGTGGTAATGTCCTCCTATGGCCATCTCAATCACCAGACCTCAATCCCATCGAAAATATGTGGGCTGAATTGAAAAAAGAGTAAGGAATAGGCAACCAAGTAATTTGTCAGAACTTGAGATCATTACAAAAGAAGAATGGAGTAAAATAGACAAGGAAACCTGTCAGAAATATGTGGGAGACTATTCTACGCCTCCAGAAAGTTATCGAGAACAGATGATTCCCAATTGACTATTAAAACAATATTATATACATTTTCTTGTTACAGTATGAATACTTTCTGTCTCCCCATTTTCTAATTAAATCTCTGTATTTTTTGTTATTGATAAAAATTTGCTTTGAAATTTTGTGTGTATCATTATCGATGTTAGATCTAAAAGTGTACAAAAATTTGGAATTCAGGAATGGATATTTTAGAAGTTCTAAAGGAAAATGTTACATTTATCGTATTGTACGAATATTTTCTGACCCGACTGTATGTAGACGGTGATTAGAAATATGACAAGTATTAATTTGTAAACACATAATTACCAGCTATTGTGCAATAATGCATCCTATATAGCTCAGTACTTGAAGAAGTTTTAAAGATGGGAGTGGAGTATAAGAAAAACTGTATGTCAGTTCTAAGGAAAGACATTTGCAATGGAAATATGTAAATATCGTGAGTGTATACTGTTGAGTACATTGTTCATCCAACAATGAAATAAATATTCGAAAAACAGAGTAAAAATAAAATAAAAGATAACTATATTTGAATTGTTTTTTAATAATTTATTTCATGATTATGTTTATATATGTTTAAATAAAAGTAACTAATTCAATTTATGCAACTCAGAAATGCTCACTTTTTATATCTTTAGTTCAACTATATGAATAACAATACAACACTCATATATGTATGTCACTCCACCAACAAGCGGCACCGTCTATAAATAGACTCTATGTGTAACCAACAAGCGGCACGTTTATATATAGACGCTTATCTGACTCCTTGATTTAGCGGGGTAACTAAATGGTTTCGTTAAAATTGAAGACAGTCAATAGCGGCGGTGACTACATATAGACGATTTTTATTTTGGTCGACTTCCATTCACCTACTGCCGCTTGGAATGGGTTAATATTTCTCCATATTACAAATCAACAGCTTTATTTTCATATTATAATTTAAATTAAAAGTTATTTTACTCATTTATATAATCAAAATATTGACATCAGTCAAAATCTAGGTATCGGTATTTGTGTTAGATTAGAGAGGGTATCGGTCCATCTCTAATCTAAACATCTCGTGTGTTTGCATTGTTTTTTTTTTGAGAGAGTATCTCTTCCTTCTCGAGCAGTGAAATCGAATGATCAAGGCATTCTGAGTATTCTTTAGATTGAGGTTTTTCTAGCATGATTAGTTGCAGTGACGGTCACTAGTTGCCAAGCCTCACACACGAGGCAATTAGTGACTCTCACCAGTGACGGTCCCTGAGTGACTCGTGTGAAAGGGGCCTAAGTTTTCAAAAGGAATGTATAAAATACATAGGAACAGTTACTTAGAGATCCTCTCAAGTCTCCATAAAATTGATATTAAACCTTAAAACTAAGGTTTATAATCAATAATCTGTAAACTGTAAAAAAAATTGGTCTGGTATATATATTCTTGCATGATTTGTATGTGTTCAATATTATGTGTGCAACAATTTTACGTCATCTGACGATGAAAAAAAAAGATTGTATACTTTTTGTTTGATTTTCAATTAAACATTCGTTTTAAGTTTAAATTTTTTTCCCACCAAAGTATATGTATGTTTCTATAATAAGTTTCTCCCACTATCAACTTTAACAGGAATATTTAATATTGGATTGATTAATGATTTTACCTACCTATATCTGACATTCAAAACAAACGGAGTACATTCGTTTTCTTCGAACTGAAAATTAGCAAGAAGAAAGAAAAACTGGTATTGTAAAGTTTTGATTATAAAAATCTTTAAAATCATGTAAAATATAAATTGTTCTATCAAATTTCGTGGGATTTGCCGCAAAATGATAAAAAAAAACATTAGTCTCATTGATTACAACAATAAAAAAATAGCTTAAAGGGGACCTTTCAATAGTGCATGAGTGAGAAAATTATATTAAGTTGATCTTACATCATACACGCTATACATACACACCAGCACTTTTTCTTATTAAACTTCCAATCAGAAGCACCCACAAGTTCTTCTAATCTACAGATCTGATGCTTCTTTTGCAGAGCTCTGATTGACTAAATGGGCACAGTGATATGCTAATGAAAACACCTCGGGAGATTCGAGTCTGTTAGCAACAAATCATCTTTGTATATCAACTGTTTGTACCTCTGGTAAACAAACTCTAGGCTGTTCCATTATGCATTTCTAGCCCTCATATGTGCTGTCCTAACTACACTATGTGCACATTGTGCAGTCCTAACTGTTCTATGCCGATCATGCAAATGTCGTTAGTTTCAATTGCATTTGTAATGATCACGAAGTTAAGATGCTAAATATTTAGGTTGCGACTCAGTAAATTGAGTTATAATTAGTTTAGCATATAATGGAAATACGCCATCATCAATAGAAAGCATTAGTGGTGCTATGATTTCACTAATACTTTCCGATATGAATGAATGATTATTGAAGCATTAAATATTGAAATGAGCAACAAGTAAAATTTTTGTTATGTTGATTGTTGAAGGTTATTTTAAATGGTAAATTGAGACTAAAATTCTGGACGAAAAAAAAATCATCATTTATTGCTATATACTATATAGTGTCAGCTTCATAAATCGAGAATTCATTCAGATTTCGTGGAAATTTGAATATGCCTTATTTTATTATATTATAAAGCAAATCTGATTGTTCCTAAAAATAATCATGTTCCTAAATGATGAAACACATAAATAGTTTCAGATGTGAGGAGCTCTACAAAATGAAGTCTAGTTTAATCACGCAAGAAAATTAGTAACTTTAAAATATGTCAGTCAGTATTACATTTATAGTGTAAAGTGAAATAAAATGTATATGTTAAGATTCTCAACAGTTTACTACTTCACTAATTATAATGCTTGTAGATATTTCTCAGGCAGGAAGGATTTATTCCTGGGATATTCCCTTAACATCAGTTATAAATCCTTCTTTCCTTTTGGTTTAAAATTGGTCTGGGTACTGGAACTCAAATGACTGTACGTCAAGTAATTTGACTAACTAGATACCTTCACCCTTACTCATTGGATGATAGTGTGTAATATTATGAGGATCGTTAAACATTTTGTCAATTCAATTGTTTTTAATCATTTTTTACGTCACTTCAATTGTCTCGTCATCCTCTTTGTGTGTGTGGTTGTAGTGACGTCAGAGTTAATAGTTGGAACCCTCGCTCCCGTAAAGTGGACTTCTCTCTCTACCGTAAAGTGGTATTCCCTCTATCCCGTAAAGTGATAATTCCTCTCCCCGTAAAGTGTTATTCCCTCTCTTCTGTAAATTTTTATTCCCTCTCTCCCGTAAAGTGGTATTACCTCTCTCCTGTAAAGTGATATTTCCTCTCTCCGATAAAGTGATATTCCCTCTATCCCGTGAAGTGGTATTCCCTCTCTCCCACAAATTGGTATTACCTCTCTTCCGTGAAGTGGTATTCTCTCTCTCCCGTAAAGTGATATTCCCTCTCTCCCGTAAATCTCTTTCCAATAACCGCTGGTTCCCGCTGCACTGAACGTTATTTTCTTATCGGTTATTGCATCTAAGGAATATTCCATCGCTGTGATTGCATGCAATGAAGAATGATTAGATGAACATTTATTTTAATTGAAAAAATTAACTTGAGTGGCTGAAAACCGTTATTGATGTTATTAGATATGTAATCTGCACACTTTTTTATCTGTGGAGATACTGTTTCAATATACACTATTATACGGTTACCATGTATTTCCTCATATCTTGCATTCCATATTTATTCTATGTTTATTTATGGTTAATGCGTGATCTAATCGATTGTACTAAAAAAGGGCAAATTGATAGTGGTCGCATGTCAGGAGCATTTAGATTTTTTAAGAGCTATCATATAGACGACGATGACAAAATTAAAAAAAAAAAATGAGAAAGATATTCAGCAATCGGAGCAACTTTTGTAGGCCTTTCGAGCTCTCTGATAGAGCTCTCACTAACCCGTTCAGTGACAGTATAACTTCTATGCAGTTTTTTGAAGTTTCTATAGTTGAACTACGTTTCTTTTGTTGTAAATAGACTATAAACACAAAAAAGGCTGATTTTTTGATTCTTTTGAACTTCATCAACTGTAGATATTATCTACATAAAGCAGTACATAGGAGGGTCAGATATTATATTCATATTTCAATGTTCTTGCCTCTCAGCACCTCTTTGTTTTGATGGTGCAAATCTCCCTCTCCCCTCCCCCCCCCCCCCTTCAGCCCCTCACCCCTCTAAAGGTTTTTATGTGGGCTATCTGAAGGTCATTATAGAAGTTAGTAGCGAGTTAGTGGAGTAAAAACAAAGTGAGGGGGGGGGGCATATTAAGGTGGAGAGGAGAGGGGGGTATGGAAGGGGTTGTAACTCGTTTATTCTTAGTAAACACTTTGGAGAATAAAAAGTTAATCAAGAGAATACAAGACAAATTTAAAGACTAAAAATTAGTGGAATTCATGTTTGTTTCAATATATTTATTGATATTCATAAAATTTCCTAACTTCAAATGTTACCTTTCAACAATATCTCACTATTATTAAATATTTATTTCATAAATGTAAATATTTTGTTTGTACAATAATAAATAATTCAAACATCACCTTGAAAATATAGAAACCTTCTGAGTTTTTCATTTAATATTCGGAAATTATCCACCATTTTATTATCAATTTTAATATTTCTTATAGTTACCTCTTGCTATTTATTTCAATAGTCAGAGTGTTAATATTACTAATAGTTACCTCTTTCTATTTATTTCAATAGTCAGAGTGTTAATATTACTAATAGTTACCTCTTGCTATTTATTTCAATAGTCAGAGTGTTAATATTTCTAATAGTTACCTCTCGCTATTTATCTCAATAGTCAGAGTGTTAATATTTCTAATAGTTACCTCTTGCTATTTATTTCAATAGTCAGAGTGTTAATATTTCTAATAGTTACCTCTTGCTATTTATTTCAATAGTCAGAGTGTTAATATCTCTAATAGTTAGTTACCTCTTGCTATTTATTTCAATAGTCAGAGTGTTAATATTTCTAATAGTTACCTCTTGCTATTTATTTCAATAGTCAGAGTGTTAATATCTCTAATAGTTACCTCTTGCTATTTATTTCAATAGTCAGAGTGTTAATATTTCTAATAGTTACCTCTTGCTATTTATTTCAATAGTCAGAGTGTTAATATTCCTAATAGTTACCTATTGCTATTTATTTCAATAGTCAGAGTGCTTATATTTCTAATAGTTACCTCTTTCTCTTTATTTCAATAGTCAGAGTGTTAATATCTCTAATAGTTACCTCTTGCTATTTATTTCAATAGTCAGAGTGTTAATATTTCTAATAGTTACCTCTTGCTATTTATTTCAATAGTCAGAGTGTTAATATTATTTGTATTTTGTTATTAATTAAATATTTGAAGAAAAAAATAACATTTGTAAACCTGTAAAAATTAGACAAAAGTTTCAGGGAAACTAAAAAACCCAACAACCACAGATAATGGGACCAATGTGGGCACTACCCGGGTAACATTGAGATATTCCCGGAATATTCCCTCGATATCTATATATTCCCTCATCATCCGCTATAGTAAAATGATATCTACGGAAAATTCAAGGGATTAGTGAAAATTAGTTGATCTCCTAACGATATCGAAGAAATATTCCAGGAATTTGTGAAAATTAGTTGACCCCCAAGCGATATCAAGGGAATATTCCTGGAATGAGTGAACAATATTTGATACCCTAACGTTATCGAGGTAATATTTCAGGAATTACTGAAAATTAGTTTATTCCCTAACGATATCGAGGGAATATTCTAGTAATTAGTGAAAATTTCTTGATCCCTTAACTATATCGAGGGTATATTCCAGGAATAAATGAAAATTAGTTGATCTCCTTCCGATATCGTGAGAATTTTCCAAGAATTATTGAAAATTAGTTGATCCACTAACGATATCAAGGGAATGTTCTAGGAATTTGTGAGAATTACTTGTTCCCCTAACGATATCAAGGGAATATTCCAGGAATTACTGGAATTAATTGATTCCCTAACAATATCGAGGGAATGTTCCAGGAATTAGTAAAAATTAGTTGATCGCCTAACAATATCATGGGAATATTCCAGGAATTACTGAAAATTAAATTATCCCTTGTCGATATCGGGGGAATATTCCAGGAATTAGTTAAAATTAGTTTATTCCTCAGAAATTATAAAAGAAACGATTATGAAAGAAAATGAATTATCTATGAAATATGAAACTATATTTATCTGATAACTTTAATATGCACTTGAGTTATCATACTGCATAAAGTTCATTCGAAATCCTACTTCTGCTATGTCCAGGATGGTCGAGTGGATAGCATTGCAAACAGTAGACAACAAGTTGCGAGTTCGTGTTCCGGAAACACAACTTCATTTCTTTCTCCATTTCTTTCCATTTAATTTGTTTATGACAATAGGTATCATTAAACTGATTTATATAAAGTCAAACGTACATATGCACTATATGCTAGGAAATATTAATTCTGGTATCCTTCTTTTTTTATACCGGTCTTTTCAAAAGTTCTGTTACACTTCTTACTATTTAAATTTATCTGTTATCTTGGATTTTAATTTAAATTTGGTCACATATAAAAAAAATGTCCATACGCTACGGATACTATTTTGATTCTTAAAAAGTTTTTAAATTTGAATTGCAACGTAACAGAGGCAAACAGAATCGAAGTATCCTCTTTGTTGCGCGCGGGCCATAAGCAAACTTACATTGCGAATCAATAGAACGTCAGCAGAATGACTGTCTATCGGGTTGCTCAACGTTTAAAGAACTCAGAGTCCCTACAGGATCGTCCTCGGTCAGGAAGACCACAGGTAGTTCGCCGTGGAAAAAGTCTAAGACGTTCCAAAACACTCCTCTTAAGTGATGCAATGATTGAGATTCAGAAACGTCTGGAGAGGAGCACACGTCTGTTAAATGATCTGAAAAGCCACGGGAATTGAATTCTTATTTTCTCCGATGAGAAAACATCCACGGTCGATCCGGTCTTCAACAAACAGAATGACCCGGTCTTAACCTTTGAGAATGTTGATCTTCAACACCGCCGATTGTCAACCACCAAGCATCTAGCATCTATCATGATGCTTGGTGTCGTAGCGTCCAATGGAGAGAAGATGCCCCCAATGTGGTTCGAACGGGGATACAGGCTAACCTCTGCTGTTTACAAAGAAATTTTAGAAACAAAAGATCTCCCATGAGTTCATAAAATAACCAAAAGGGCATATTACGTGTTTCAGCAGGAAGAAGCACCCACACACACGGCAAAACTGTGCAGAACTGGTTAGGGACTAACATGAGCTTCTGGCCCAAAGACTTTTGGCCTACACTGTCGCCTGATTTGAACCCCCTCGATTACAGTGTGTGGTTGCATATTGAGGGAAAGGCTTGTAAAACGCGCCTCAGTAATACAGATGAGCTTAAGACTTCTGTGAACCGTGCATGGGCGTCCATGAGGAAGGACTTCGTCAGGAAGGCATGCAAGAGCTTCCGACCTCGGTTGGAACATGTCATTGCCGCAAAAGGCGGCCACATTGAATAATATTAAATCTTTGTATATTAATAAATTGCGATGTAACAGAATTTTCTTAATATCACCCAAAAATACGTTTTTGGAGACATATGAAGGAAGAAAGTCAAAATGTAACAGGACTTTTGCAAAACCCGGTACTTCCCATTTGATCCCCTTGATATTGATGGAGTATCCTCTCACTGTCCCATTCTTATCCCCTTGTTATCTGGGGAATAAAAATTTTGGTATTCCATGTTCTTCCCTTGATATCAAGGGAATATTCCTGGGATAATATATATTCAAATCCTATTATCATTCCCTTGATTTCATTTGGGGATATCCCTATATCACCAAACCGTCAAATTGAGGCATCCCCTCGATAACGCTGGGAATATCGAAGGAGTAACCCAAGGGAATTTCCCTGGAATATCCTTGGAATAATTTTTCGTTACCTTGGTAGGTGTCATTCAAGCCCGTAATCGGATGACAAGTCACATTGGTACTGTGTGGTCTCTTACAAACTGGGTCCACATGGTGACAGCATGGGCTGCTAATGTTGAAACTACATTGGCCCAAGATGATGCCGAATATGATGAGGCCAGGGTCGTAAAGGCAATGGCAACCAATATTGAAATTACTTTGGCAATAAGTGGTTTCAATGTGCTAAAAATGGCACTACCATAATGAACCAATCTGGTCACAATATATAAATCACAGGGTTCGATAAGTTACTTTTGAAGCCTTGAATAGATTAATAATAGGACATTGTTTAAGAAAAAAGTTGATTAAGAAAAAATTTCAAGTTTTCCATTTATTTAAGATCGTCGCAACAAAAAAGTAGAACGAACTTACAAATCCTACACATTAAAAAGGGGATTCAACAGTAACATTAAACAACACATCTAGCTTTATATCATAAGTATAAAGAATGAAAACAATATTGTTTAGAATAGCAAGATATGATATTAAAACTAACATGATTATAATAAAAAGCTGACTATTACTCTGAGATCGAAGAAAGATTTCTTATCTTTGGAAATCGTCTCACTCGAATTATATAACTAAGAAAGACTAACATAACATAATTTAGTGAGAGGTCAAATAATTTACCCTCGGCTATGCGTTCGTCCACATTCTGTCGTACCTATCTCTCCTTCCGTTATTGCAGTACCTGCCTCGTCTATAGCTCTCAAAATTTGAAGCATTTTCTTATAACGAAGGCAATGACCCCTACCCTGAAAATGAAAATATTAATTGCTTAATCTATCATCGATATCACTTATGGCAATAATTGCAGAGTTCAGTAGCTACTATATTTGCAATCAAATTTTGTAGTTATTATCTGAAAAGAACAAAAGTACATCTGTCAAAAAATGTTGTAATAGTCTAATAATCTAATGTGTGATTAATGGTTACCGAATAGGTTATCTCTGTAACTATTTTTAAATTAAATAATACGTGCCTATATTCCCAGATAGTGGTTGTATATTTTGAGCAATCGAATAACATTTCAATTTTTTAATTATATTTAAAAAGTAATTTGAATTATTATTTCATTGTTGAGTTATACAGGGTAAGTTCAGAGTTATCGGACAATTCCACGTTTTCGATCAAGTTTGAAAAATTATTATCATTTAACTTTCAGGTATAGTACTTTTACTATCAAGATCGTACATATATGTAGCCGGTACACGGAAAACTGCCGAAGCGGAAAACTGCCAGTCACTCATTGGCAATTTAATCAGTTTAGTCAATAATGACATTTGATTTATAAAAAAGCCGTTCGCCTTTCGCTAAGGAGTTAAAGGGATTTTCATTTTTACAAAATGAAAATAATAGTTAAATGTACACAAATTGTACAGAAATTAATCAATTACAATATAGAAATTGAAAATATAACTTTTCTTAGAAAATACTAAGAGAAGAAACGAAGGAATAATTGTATTAGGGACAGAGTACAATTTTATTGTTTATATTATCAGTTCATAACAGGTTTAGTGTCAAATTATTTCGTTTTGTATTTATAATTTGAGAATTGAACAAGTCTTCAACCCTACAAACCATTCCCATTTGCATATGCATATTTACCATGTGGTTTAATGGTTTTAATGTGGCAATGGAGTATGAATATGTGTTATACACATTGAACCAATCTAACCATCATAAAAACACAATTAATATGTGGTTATGCCATTTTAAAACCATATCATAAAAAAACGCATCAATTAGAGATTGTATCCACATGTAAATTACCATACATAATTATTACAGGTGTTTACCAACTGTTATTTACCACATTCATAGCAACATGTTAAATGCCATACTTATAACATATGGTAACCACATATTTTTTATCATATTAACACGTAAAACAACATGTAATAAATATGGTATCCATTTCCAAAAATATGCATTGTAACTGTATACACATGATTTAAATGTGTAAGTGCCACATGGTAAATACATGGAATTGTTTGTAGGGAAGCTTAATATTCACTTGTACTCACATTAAAAAAAACTTTGATTGATGTTCGTGAAATATTTAGAATTTACAACCCAACATCAATGATTATTAAACTGCTATTACTTACCTAATTCTCTGACAATTTCACCGATCGAATTGATTGCATATTAATTAAAAATAATTTTTACATATAAATGAAAATTGTTAAAATGAATGAGTTGTGTCAATGACATGGAGAATAAAAATGTAAATGTAATAACTATTTAACATACATATAAATTGATTTAACATTCACTCAATTTATTGTATAATTTAAAATTATATTATTGTGAGAATATCTAATTATCTATTATTCACAAATCAGTACACAGGGTTTAACGTTTGCTTCGGAACCAAAGGCTATATTGCTGACGTCGATAGGAAATTAAAAACAAGAGACTATAAACGTAACTGAACGTGTTTTTAAAATTTATGTAATTTTGATAAATAAGTTAAAAAAATAGTAATTATAAATTTTTTATGTGTACTGAAGTTTGGTTTCCTGGGTTTTAAATAAAGTAGATTTGTTGAAATATTATTTTTCTTTGAATATTGTTTAAGTATTCCAATATCTATGTAATTATTACTGTAAAAATGAATTTCCCCTTAACCTCATAAAGAAGGACTATTGCCGTTTTTTTATATATTAAAATGTGTTTATAGCTAAAGAATATTTCAGAAGGTCAAAAAATATACATGTATTGCCAATAAGTGACTGGTAGTTTTCCGCCTGGCAGTTTTCTGCTTCGGCAGTTTTCCAGACACCATTTAGCCATAGGCTGAAGACATTTCTTTCCAGCTCGGTACCTAATTAGGTGCTGTACCTAAGAAGCAGGCATTAACAAAATCGAATACACTATATAAAATAACTTTAACCTTATCCTTCACGCTGCTTTCAGGAACTACAGATTCACAGTTGGGCAGGTGGATGCCAACATTCATTGATTCTGTTATATTTTGAAAGATATTTGATAAATTCGTTTAAAAATGGGTAGAGGCATAGCCACATTAAGACAATGTGTAAAAAAATTCTAGTAGATACATTAAGTCAATTTTTGATAACAGACGATTATGTATAGAGTATTGTTATTACATTCAAATAAGCCATTCACGCACACTCACCCTTCCTCATTGAGCGTGTTAAGCTACACTGAGACGCATTCTGCAGAGATATGTACTATTACTACGTATTCAAGGCGTGCATGTGTACTGTGTAGTATTGTGTTCTGATACAGAGTTTGGAAACAATGAGATGTTATATCGTGATGAAATGGTTATTATTCGCTGGCACATATTATCGGTAATTGTTCTATTGATGTATAAATAGAATTAGATTATTTACCTAAGAGTTATCTACGGAAAAGAATTACTGACAATTGAATGGGGATTATACTCATTTGACAATATATTTGATTGGTCAAATTCGCAGCCGATCAATCTCAGACTCAGTCAACCAGCGTGGCCGAGACAAAATGCACACGACCACTTGCCATAAAGAATCGATTGCTACAGCAGTGCCTACACATAGTTCAGAGATCTAACTGACACGGTGGGCTGACTGGCTGACTTTGAAACGCCAGAATAAACTGTGTGAATTTGGAGTGGCATTTTACATTTAGTGTTATTATTCACGATTGGAAATTCATAGTGAAATGATTCGATATCCATTAGAGAGAAGAGATTTTAAGTTTAAAAGTCATATAAATGAAAAATTAATCAAACACTCTCGAAAAAGTTACATGCCTAGGAATTCAAAGTGGGCAGCTATATGCCCATCTATATACGTAGGGGTTAAAATAACTATAAATATATTCAAAAAATCTAACTCACCTCTTTAAACTTTAGAAAAGGCCGCAGAGGACATTTGTTAAGAATTTCCTTATGCAAGGGAATTAATAAAACAATAATACCTCCTCCAACGGAAAGCACTAGCAAACTACCTGAATTTCAAAATTTCACCATGAGTCATAACGAAGTCAAAAACCAAAATTTTATAAATCACATTGTCCTTAGCGCGGAAAAGTTGTGTAATAATGAGAAAATACTTTGTAATTGTATAAATATATTAAATATTGTTATAATTTTGCAATTTTACTGCAATTAGGGCAAAGTAATCAGCTTTCCTTAGATTTCAATGTATTTATAAGTCTATTGTGCTTTTAAATTCGAGATTTTATCAAAATTGATAATTTTTAGAGGTTCCACAAAAGTGTAAAAAATGATTTGTCATTCAAATTACGCAAATTTTTGAAAAAAATATCAATACTATATATATACCAAAACTACGATTTAAAAGAAGAAATGAAGCATTTTTTTTTATGATAATAAATAAGTAATAGACATCAAATACATATAAAATAATCTTACTCCTCGTTCTCTTTTCATCGCAAATCAGAACCGAAAATTTGGATTTTGTTCAGAAATTTTAGTTTGTCATCAAAAAATTCTAATAAAATAAAAACCAGATGGAAATTTGAAAAACGTTCCATTGGATTTGTTCGAAATGTTCTAAGGATTCTAAAACTGTCTTCGTTCTTATTCTAGCATATACACTATTACACTTCTCGTGTTTTGAAATTTGAAAAAATACTACATTTTTTCCGAAAACTAAAGTCAAAATAGAAAAAGTTATACGAATAAAATGAGTTTTTTTTAGCTAAGCTACATATACTTTAGATATTCCCGAAAAATCGGTCCAAGAATGAAAAAGTTTATTTCAAAAAGTGAGAGAGCCCTTCTTATGACATTTCTTATATTTATGGATTTTATGACGGTATTATAGGTAATTCACAGGTAAAATATGAAAATTAGGCATTTATATCCCTTATAGATCACAGAATAACATGAAAACAACATTAAAAATTCATCTATAGTGATATAATTGACATTTTCTTTATTATTTCATGTTTTTGAGTTTCCTGTAAATTGTGTATTTTCCAATTAAAAAAGACTAGAAGTCAATAAGTTTTCGAGCTACAAGAAAACCAGTTTTAGAATCCCTGTAACATTCAGAAAAAAATTTCAGAAGGTTTTTTTCAAATTTCTTCCTAGCTTTCTTTCTATTGCAGTTCAAAATCGAAAATTCCAGATTTTTTGATAATTTTTTTCAGTCATCAAAAAATGGTAACAAAATTAAGCAGGAAGGAAATTTGAAAAAAAAACTCTCCACCTAATTTTCAAAATGTTCCAAGGATTCCAAAACTGTCATGGTTTTTATTCTACACTCATACACTTTTCGTCTTTTGAAATTTAGAAAAAAAAAATTATTAATTTATAAACTAATTTTTTTCCGAAAGCTAAAGCCAAAATCGAAAAAGTTACACATATAAAATGTTTTTTTTTTGTGAAATTACATATACCATACAAATTTCAAAACGATTGGTCAAAAAATATAAAAGTTTTTTTAAAATGAGGGTTTTAATAGCTAAAAACGTAGAAGTCCTGCATTAATTAGGTTGGTTGTAGTGACTGTAGCCCAGAAGAATATTGGGATCTAAAAGTACATTGCATAACATTCCTTTTCCAACAAAAAAATTGATAACTCTCACCCGTGCCAATTTGGACCCCTCATGGTGGAGGGGTTCTAGTGGTCGTACCCTCACAAAAATAAGAAGCACGAAAGCCCACTACCTAAAGTCTTCTTTTCAGCAAAAAAAAAGAAACGTGATGATTTACACCAAAATCGATGGGTTGACCCCTGATTACCAGTTACAAAATGTAAGTTAAATATTATTAGCAATTACCGTAGACTAGATAAAATGTTCCCGTTATTTCAAACTGGACTATAATTTCAATTATAGAAAGGCAAAAATTTAATGTAAGTATAAATACTTCCCTACAATAATTTCTATCGGTACAATTAGGATAAAAGTCAAATTAAGGTTACCGTCCCCAGATTGTGAAAACATTTTATTAATGAAGTTATGGTTCTGAAACTTAATACATATACATAAAATTGTATTCTCCATCGTTTTTGTTCATGTAATTTTTTCGATTAGACCCATAGAAAACGAGTTTTTCGAATTTTGATCGAATTTCGAACAATAATTATTGTCCGAAAAGCCGAAGGCTTTTTTTTGGTTGAATTCGATTCTCCATAGAATTACCTACAAAATGATAGTATAAGATTTTTAATTTTCAAATTGTTTTTCGAAATTTCGACTTTTTCGTGAAGAAAATAAAAAAACCCAAACAAATTATGTCGAAAAATATTTCGACAACAAATTCGAGAATCAAAAATCGTATACCATCATATAGGTAATTTCATAAAAAATTCGAATGCAAAAATCTGCAATGCTCTAGCTTCAAAATTGTAAACGCCTTAGGCTTTTGAATTACAAGATTTGTAGATCTCTGAAGTAATAGAAAATTCGCATTCAAAGTTTGATGATCTGACATGCAGCATACACCTCCTGTGAAGGTCTGCGGGTAACTGAGGAATATTTCTTTTCAAACCTTAGTGTGCGTTTGATTGGTGGCATATTAGATACCAGATATTGCGAGATAATTAATAACTACGAATTGTAATTGGCTGAGAGATGGTTTTTAGAGTATTGACTCCCTACCCCCCGGCCCCCTTTTCCCTTTCTCCCTCTCCCCAGGGGGGAAGAGTAACATGAGAGCTCTGATATTTTGCACACACTATTAGAAGGTTATAAAGCAACTATTTACACAATGAAACATAACGATAAGATTATGCAATTTTTCCGAGGACCGTGGCCTTAAGTTAATCTTGTTTCTGATGGAAAGGCATTGTCTATAATAAAAATACAATTTGATAATCATTTACATCTAAGAGATTTAGTATAAAACAAGAAATAAAATATTATTGGAACTTTGCATTTCTTCTTGAACATTCTTACAGTGAATAATTGAATATATATTAAGTTTAAACACTAGAAAGGAGCTACAATTAAAAGTACTAATAAAATATATTACATTGAATATGGATAATAGTTGCATTTCTCATTTTAATATACAAACATATTTACATCAGAATGAAACATTTTGTTGTATCACAAATTACAATTTGTAACATTCATATTAAATAATCATTTAAATAATAGGAGAATATAATATTGTATTCTATTGAATAATTAAATTGAAAATTCAATATGATGTTAAAAAATAAATTATATTTACTAATGAAAAAATAACAAATGCAAGAAATAGTTACAAAATTAATACTACGAAATCTATCACCGTACACTACCCTATCACCGTACACTACCCTATCACCGTACACTACCCTATCACCGCACACTACCCTATCACCGCACACTACCCTATCACCGTACACTACCCTATCACCGTACACTACCCTATCACAGTACACTACCCTATCACCGTACACTACCCTATCACAGTACACTACCCTATCACCGCACACTACCCTATCACCGTACACTACCCTATCACCGTACACTACCCTATCACAGTACACTACTCTATCACCGTACACTACCCTATCACAGTACACTACTCTATCACCGTACACTACCCTATCACAGTACACTACCCTATCACCGCACACTACCCTATCACCGTACACTACCCTATCACCGTACACTACTCTATCACAGTACACTACTCTATCACCGTACACTACTCTATCACCGTACACTACCCTATCACCGCACACTACCCTATCACCGCACACTACCCTATCACCATACACTACCCTATCACCGTACACTACCCTATCACCGTACACTACCCTATCACAGTACACTACCCTATCACAGTACACGACTTTATCACCGTACACTAGTCTATCACCGTACACTACCCTATCACCGTACACTACCCTATCACCGTACACTACCTTATCACAGTACACTACCCTATCACAGTACACTACTCTATCACCGTACACTAGTCTATCACCGCACACTACCCTATCACCGTACACTAGTCTATCACCGTACACTACCCTATCACCGTACATTAACCTATCACTGTACACTACCCTATCACTGTACACTACCCTATCACCGTACACTACCATATCACCGGTCATTAAAGTAGATAAGTGCATCTGCACTATGCAGTGTTCATGTACTTTCACTCTGTTATATAACACACACAGTGATGTACATATAAAATGGAAAACTCTTATAGTTTAGTAATATTTATAATTGCAGAACTATTAAATGTGTTATAACGCATGTTAAATAGTATAAATGTTAATGGTATTGTTAATTTTCAAAATATTTTGATTTCTAAAGTATTAACCCAAAGTTTTAACTCAAAGTGTTAACTCAAAGTGTTAACTCAAAGTGTTAACTCAAAGTGTTAATTATAAGTGTTAACTCAAAGTGTTACTCGTATTCCTGTAATAAACTAATTATTTTCTCTTAGAACTTCCTCTTTCAACTTAACAAGATTTTCTCATCGAGTTTCTCTAATTATTATTTCCAGTTTATTTCCTTTATTGTTGGTGAAATATTAAAACTATTTAAAAATATCTTCATAATTAACACTTTGGTTATTATTATTCTCTCAAATTTACCATGTGTTGTACTGTCTCTCAAATTTACCATGTGTTGTACTGTCTCTCATATTTACCATGTGTTGTACTGTCTCTCAAATTTACCATGTGTTGTACTGTCTCTCATATATACCATGTGTTGTACTGTCTCTCATATTTACCATGTGTTGTACTGTCTCTCATATTTACCATGTGTTGTACTGTCTCTCATATTTACCATGTGTTGTACTGTCTCTCATATATACCATGTGTTGTACTGTCTCTCATATTTACCAAGTGTTGTACTGTCTCTCATATTTACCATGTGTTGTACTGTCTCTCATATTTACCATGTGTTGTACTGTCTCTCATATTTACCATGTGTTGTACTGTCTCTCATATTTACCATGTGTTGTTCTGTCTCTCATATTTACCATGTGTTGTACTGTCTCTCATATTTACCATGTGTTGTACTATCTCTCATATTAGCCATGTGTTGTACTGTCTCTCATATTTACCATGTGTTGTACTGTCTCTCATATTTACCATGTGTTGTACTGTCTCTCATATTTACCATGTGTTGTTCTGTCTCTCATATTTACCATGTGTTGTACTGTCTCTCATATTTACCATGTGTTGTACTATCTCTCATATTAACCATGTGTTGTACTGTCTCTCATATATACCATGTGTTGTACTGTCTCTCATATTTACCATGTGTTGTACTGTCTCTCATATTTACCATGTGTTGTACTGTCTCTCATATTTACCATGTGTTGTATTGTTTCTCATTTTTGCCACTGAATGTAATTCCGTACATCAGTTTCAATGAAATCTTCAAGGCAAATATTAATGTAAATTGAACTGACATGGTATGAAGATCATCCAATTACTTACTACAGTCAAGTGAACATAGGGACATAATTCATAGGGACAGAATACATAGGGACAGAATACATAGGGACAGATTACTTAGGGACAGAATACATAGGGACATATGTAATACATAGGGACAGAATACATAGAGACAGAAAACATAGGGACAGAATACATAGGGACATAATACATAGTTACAGAAATACATAGGGACAGAATACAAATATACAGAATACTTAGGTACAGAATACATAGATACAGATTACATAGTTAAAGAATACATAGGAACAGAATACAAAGATACAGAATACATAGGTACAGAATACATAGGTACATAATACATAAGTGTAGAGTAAATAGGTACAGAAGACATAGGTAAAGAATTCAGTGGTACAGTATACATAGGTACATAATACATAGGGACAGGATACATAGGGACAGAATATATAGGTACAAATTACATAGGTATAGAATACAAAGGTACTGAATACATAGGTACAGAGTACATAGGTACAAATTACATAGGTACAAATTACATAGGTATAGAATACAAACGTTGCTATAGTTATGATTTTTTTAATATTCAGTCTGTATTTTTATAATTTGCGAAGCATATACACCATACAGTGATGCGATATAAGAATTTGAACCAAACGAAAATATTTATTTTTAAACATTTTGGAAACATAAATACCAAACAAAATTATGAAATACAGAAAAATCTTTTATAGCCGACGATCATTGAGCGGACACCCCCTTCCCACAAATGATAAAAATTATGTGCAGATCGCTAAAACGAATTCTTTAAATCATATGGTTAAACAAAAATTTCATTCGTCTACCAAATATCTAGTCAAACATTGATTATAATCAAAGGTATTACAATTCGATATCAACACTTAATATATTGTTTTGAAGATTTTCATTATTTTGGCTTTGTTACCCTATTCCGCCACATTTTCTTTAATTAGAAAATGTCAATAGAAATTTGGTAAAGATGTGACTATTCTATATTCTATTTTAATCAGTGTAGAGGGTGAGGCCTTTAGACACTGTAGATTGTAGAGTGTAGATGGTGAGGCCTGTAGACACCTTGGATGATGAGGCCTGTAGACACCTTGGATGATGAGGCCTGTAGACACTGTAGATGGCCTCTACTCACTGTAGATGGTCTGTACTTACTGCAGATGGTCTGTACTCATAGTAGATGGTGTGTATTCACTGTAGATAGTCTGTACCCACTGTAGATAGTCTCTACTCACTGTAGATGTCCTAATATCCCAATGTTTCTCGCTCAGTCTAGTTTCCTGCGGCTCACCAATGTCTACTTACTGTGAAATTAACCACTCATTTCTTGTGGTTACTCAGCCGAAAGTCATTCACAATGTCATTTCCTATATAAATAAAGCAGAGGAGTATTTATGCAGTGTAACAGGCAAAATAATTAATGTTATGACAAATAAATAATTACTGTATCTTTTATTCCTATCTTATACTGTTATATATGTTAATTGCAAGTAATACATTCATTTTTTTGTTAATAAGAATTATTGCTTTTAAGTTAATAAATACAATAACAATACAATATAAATGTCTAGCCATCATTTTGTCCCTGGAATTTGTTGCCATTGTCTTCATGTAAACTCAATTCCACTATTTCCTTACAAACTAATTATTAAGCAAATAGCAACTGTTGCCTCAGAACAATAATATAATAACTGTCACTAGCATAACTATTTACTTTATTTATTTACAGTGAAATGCTGGGACAGTTTCCGGTTAGTTTCATATTTTATTATTCTAGAATTTATGCATAAATATTTATTTACCTGCTCGTATGCATACTAACATGTTAGCAGTACAGAATGTGCATTAAGTTCTTTCATAATTGCATATTATAATGCTTGATCAACAAGTATTTCTCATGTGAGTTATATTTTTTTAGTATCAATTAACATGAATAACTATTTCTCTTCATAAAAAAAAAATTCGCCTAAACTTTTTCAATAGAAATTCTTCTCAGAAATAAAAACCATTCATTATTTTCCTTCCATTTTCCGGTTATTCTAACTCTTCATTACTTCCGAAATATATTAACATTTTGTTGGAATATTTCACCCCATATATAAAAAAGTTGGAATAGTTAGAAAACTTTTAAGATTAATAGGTTTTCAGAAGATTGAATAAATAAATATTTACCATACGGGATGCAATCTTATTCCAATATTGAATTTAATTAATGTCTTCAGTGTAAATAAAATTTAACAATTATCATATTACATACTTAACTAGATTGTGTGAACTCGGTAGAGCGCATACCTTCGCCGACGCTTATCTGTTTGCTACCAAAATCTAAGACACTGGTGACTGGATAGTGACTAATCGCCCCACTAAGTTTCATGCAATATGGTTCAATTCTTTTAGAGTTATTGTTATTAAGTTATAAATAGCCTTGACCTTGATCTTTGACTTTTGACCCGATCGCTCCCAAAATATAACAAAATGGTTCCTGTATATTGACCAATCGTCTCAGCGAGTTCTATGCAATATGGTGCAATATATTTTGAGTTATGAATGACCATGACCTAGACATTTGATTGGATCGCTCCCAAAATTCTATCAGCAAGTCACTGGACAGGGACCAATCGTTTCACTAAACTTCATGACAATGGGAAATTATTGAAACAGATTTGAAGTTTTCACCTCCAAAAATGCAAACTTGTTATCATCTCACGAACCTTCAAGAAGGAAAGATGCTATAACTTTTCTTAATCACTTGAAAGTAGGAACGGACACGGATGATATTATCAGAAGTCTGCACTTCTTTTTTTGAGTCAATAGACCACTTGTATAAAATGAGTGCCGTTCCAGCTCAGCTTATTATGTCATTCTTACGGGGAATAAAATGTACATTAAGAAAGGAGGTAAACTAAGATCTGTATAGAAGGCGACTTAATCTTGGAGAATTTTAATTCAATATTTGTTTACCTAATATCTAAACGCATCATTGATTGCTGTAAAATTTGAAGAGGTAAAAAAAGTTATGAGTTATTTAAGACGTAATCTGTGGTTGTTTCGACAAGCTTTGCAGAGTTTTGCTCCAAAGAAAAAATCAACAATATCAAACCACCAAAAACCATTACAGCAATGAATGTGGTTAGATATTTGTATTTAAATATCGAATTGAAATTACATATCCAATATTTAATGGGGGAAAGAATAAACGAGGTCACTTTGAATTTTATTAGCAAAAACCGTGGAGTTTTCAGTCAATATTTTGAGATTTGACAAGTTGCATAACATAAGCACCTCCCACACGTAGTAAGAAACAAGATGCCAATTAGTGAATAGTAAATGACAATATAGATACCAATTAGTCAATTTGTTGAATATTTTTGAAGATGGAGAAACTTATATTGTGTCGTATTAATATAAACTTAATATCATATGCTTTTGATGAAATCTATATTTATTTTAACTATTCCGATGAGCTACATATGTATATATTTCTTATTTTTAGATAAAGTGTAGCTGAGAAACAGTGAATTCAAGATACGCTAATTGAGTGGTTACCTGAAACTACTAACGGGCAGCGACCGATTTTATTGTATATCAAATTTTGATGGAAAGAATAGAATCTATGACTTATTTGAATTTCATCATCAAAATATATTTCCACTCATAATTTTCTATTAGTAAAAATTAAAACCTTATAACTATATTGCGTTTGGCATAACACGAAAAATATTTAGCTTCCTTGGATTTAATATTTATTAGCTTTTATTACACTAACCCGCCATTCAATATAAGCAGTCAGGCAAATTAAAACTACATTTATTAAAGTTATTCAACTTCTAAATTGAATACACAGTCGTACCTACGATCATCGTAGAGGAATTTTTAATAAAGGGAGTCATTGCTGCTCCCGCTCTATAGGAGTGTAGAAAGAGTTGTTTTAGTATCTTCATAAATTAATTATTATGGATACCCCAACAATTATTTAATGTAATTTATATATACAGCAATTCTTCACAATATTAAAAAAGAAAAAAATAACAAATATATCTTATTCAAAGTATTTAATATATTTTCTTCGCTTAATTAACTTCGCTAAGAATCTCTAATTTACTGTTTGTGAATTGATACTCATTCATTTTCTAGTCCAGTCATATAATTCCAACGCAAAACAATAGTTATTATCTAAATCATAGATTCTGAATTCTACTCTGACTCAAATAGATGAAATGGAAAAAGAGATACAAGGGACTTCGAAGAAGTATTCAGATAGAAAAATAGTTAATGTATAGCCTAGATGATTAGATACAATACTTTTCAATTGAACATTTTAATCCTACAATAAAGAGCCAAAAAAAATTGAAGGTTACGTTTTTCAAATTAATATATAAACATGATATAAGAATAAATGTTTTTTCTAGATCAAGGAACCTAAAGAAGCTCTTTGTGTTTCTCATCTGTCCGTTCACCTCTAACAGCTTCCAGGAAAAGCCGTTATGGGATTCTATGCAAAATTGATATAAAAGTTTGCAGTATTTGAAAATTTGAATAAAGTAAATTAATTTTCGACTAATCTTTCATGATCATGAAAATAAGCACGAATTTAAAAGTATCAATAAATATAGTGCATATCACTTCTTCATCGAGGTATAAATTAATTTTCACGTTCAAAATTTATTTCTAATCCAGCCTCCTTTACTAACAAGAATGAAAATTTATCTAGTTTAAATAATTGCATTTAATTTAAATTAGACCTTTTCATCTTAATTTTCGATATAAAGATTCTGTGATAATCAGTCTTTCCCCTTCTTTTTGATTTATTCAGATTGTGGTATCTAATTGAGGTGAATAAGTCACCTATTACCACCAAATGGTTATAAAAGTTACTCTGTGTAAATACAGTCACTTACAAAGTAATGTGACCTAAAGTAACGCTCAGGCTACCTAACTAGTATCCTTATACTATCATTGCCGGTAATAATGCATTGAACTTCTGAGGTGTATTGAAAGTAAATAAAGTTGTTCATGTTTCAAACAAATTTCTTCACTGCTAATTTGTATTAGTTAATGATATAATTGGTCAAATGATTTTTTTAATTTTGGCGTAGAGTGTGTAACACCAACCACATGCTGAGTAAAATTTTATGTTTATACCTCTTTAATAGAGAAATAGAGTATATTTATGGACTCACACTATGTTCATTTATTTTCTTATAAATCTGTTGAAAAAAATTAGGCTTAGCTATTTAGTGAAATAGATAAAACTATTCTTTATTGGGAAGAGTTAGATATAAAAGGAAAAAAACTAATTTCATGAAATTTTAGTGATTCATGCCAAGGATACAATCAAATGAATACCTGCACTTAATTTTAGGAAATTAAATTCACCATTTAAGAGTTAAACAAATGAAGAACTACTTAGATAGAAATAACTGACAGTTGCTAATGAAGTTTGTTGTATCCGCTAGTTTGTTGCACTGCACACTTCATGATTATTTTATGACCTAACAGGGGGTTTGGGGAGGGGGACGGCACTCCCCCCGATATACATTTATTTTATGTTTAATCAGTAATGAACTACAAAAGTGTCAATAAGGATTAAATAATGTAGGTAAATAAGGATTAGAAAACAGGGGGGGGGGTCTCATGACCGAGGGGGCTCATGACCAGGTGGCTTATGACCGGGGGGCTTATGAACGAAGGGGCTCTTGACCGGGGGGCTTATGACCAACACCCATAACCCCCCTCCCCCTTCCTGCCTCTCCTACTTCTCCTCCTATATTACAGAGTTAAATAGGACTAATATTACCTCTTACATTACTATGTAAACTTGTAAAGCTATACATTTTAAAATTGTGAATAAATAAAATGAATTCTTCTTGACTTAAATATATTATTAATTTTCGCATTTTTACCTTTTTGCGCAATTTCGGATAGCCAAAGATTTCGTGAAGAAATTTCTGTTCTATCTCATTGCACAATTAATTCCATTACATTTAATCATTAAGAACATTAATTCCACAATTTTATCACTAATATTCAACCCACCATTCGCGTTACGCATCTATAAATCCATTGTTACCGCAAACATTGAAGGCAGCATTAAAAATTATTACATAAGGTTAGGTTAGCGGTCCGGTTGGTGGCTCATAAAGGCTTATCACCCTTGGTGGTTTCGGTAAATGTAAAATAAATACTTCATCTTCTACTTAGGTTGCTGATTGAACAGTAAAAT
This sequence comes from Caprella mutica, assembly GCA_947561585.1. NCBI lineage: Eukaryota > Metazoa > Arthropoda > Malacostraca > Amphipoda > Caprellidae > Caprella > Caprella mutica. Next base: position 72,042 of record CANNZV010000212.1, on the reverse strand, counting down.
AGTAATATTATATTTTGTCATTGTCGAACTCAGCATGGGAATTACGGAATTGTTCCCAGACCACTAACCTAACTATAAATAATTATTGTCGAGGCTGTCTTCAATAACCCTCGAACGCGCAGCGATCGATCACTGGTTGCACTAATAAGGATCTACAGATTGCACAGCACGATCGACAATATAGGAGAACTGTCTGTGGCAAATACAAACACTAGGGTGAACCAAAAACTAATAGTTTAGGAAAACTTCACAATCTTCATATGGAAGAGCTATAAAAAAATGGTACGTTATGAAAGAACGGTTCATTGACAATCGGGCCCACTAATAATTGGGTCAAGGACAATAGTTGGGCACAGGGCAGTTATTAAGCCCAGGAAAAGAAAACCCCGTATGTAATAGATGATAATTTATTTAGTATGGGGCTTAACGTCTGTTGTCTGAACCAAAGGCTTAACGAATAAAGTCAAAAGAAAGCCCAATACAAGGGACTTGAAGAAGCTGTGAGAAAGAAAGCTGACTTTACGATCAAAAATATCCTACAAACAGTCGGTGATAAAGCTCTCATAGATACAGAAAAGCTACTCCGTGAATTCAGTCGCTTACCAAAGAAATGAGACGAAAAGGAGAAAACCACGTTAGCTTACGGATAGAAGAGGAGAATGAAAAGGTGAATTTGAATGAAATCTGGGATAAAGGCTACTGAACTTCATACTTTAAGGTTAAAACCCTAGTTTTATCTTCTAGAACCACAAGGAGCGTTGAAAATATGATGGACATAATGAAAATTGCAATAGACAAAACATAATCCAAATTACAAAAGTTCGGGGCCCAAGCAAAATATAAACATTATTTTTTTAGAATGCTTATACATATAAAACTGAATATTCAAATTAAACTTTGAAACAAATACAACATGACCAATTAAACGTTAACAATATACATGATCATCCAATATTTTGCATCTAAAATTTAAATACTGCTTTCATTTTTGCTGAGTTGAATATAAAGAAATCGAGGTATGGTAAAAGGAAATTTTATCGTAGGGTGCAATTCGATTGCTAAAATAGCCTGATTTGCTTGTAAAAATACAATTTTTTTTTGTTAAAAAAAAACAATATTTGTCCTTTATAAAAAAGAAGGAAAAAATCTGTACAGAAGAGGAAATTCCTCCAGAACTACAAGAGAGGGGTTGAGTTCCTTGAAGGAGTGGACCCGACCCTCCAAAACTTCTCTTCAGCAGCTGAGAGGATGCTGAAGGCATTCCCTCTCTGAATAGCGAGAGCCATTTGCTGTTGGAACAAGGCAGTCTCCCTTGGATCGTTCCTTGTCTCAACAAGGCGTCTAGTCGTCTACCTATGGACTTCATCATTGAGGAGGTGGTACTGACGTACGCTCCTTTGGTCTCAATAGTAATTGGCTAAAATATTTAAGCATCACCAAGGGCGGAGTATTTCTGACGATTACGGTTCTCCGCAGCTCCGGAAGTTGATCCGGCCTCAACCTCGGAATCATCGAGGTGTTTCTCGGCAAATGTGTCAACAGACGTGCAATCCCAAATCAGACTCTTTCCTTTCATATAAGGAAAGCCAGTAATACCATCTGGCCAGAATGCTCCATTTTTTATTACTGATGGGAGTCCTGCTCTCTGCAAAGCCCGCTCGGGTTACACCCAGAACTGTACCTACAAGACACTGAAGACAGGCCATGCAGTCCTCTAACAAGCATCCCATTAACACAGCAGCGAATGAGTAACACATGTTCTGGCACCCACTCTGAGAGCAATGGCTACCCTCAGGACATCTAAATCAAGTATACTCCCAAATATTGAAATGTTGGTTTCGTAGTCAGCTATTATTGTTCCTCTTCAATTTCTTGCATGTAACGCTCCTTCCTCATCAGTTTCCCCATGGAGCACCACAGCCCCCTTAAGTGTGGAGCACTACACTGGCTAGTTTGGAGGGGATGGGGCAACTGCAAAATTGTTCATACTAGTCTAATTATTCGACACAGTCATCAAAATAGATTTTACTCACTATTCTTCCCTATTTTAATAGTTAGTAAATCACAAATTATGATTTATTTGACCAAATAAAGGAAAAAAGTAACACGTAACGCTGGTGACTGGAGATCAGATCTATATTGAAAATTGACTTGGTCATTTTTATTGTTGAGGAGAGGCTGATTTAGGCATTTCTTTGTCTGCATTGAGTCTGAATTGTTTCTTATTATTATTTTAGTTTGATATCATACATGAAAAATAAGTAGTGGATCACACAGATTTTTTTTTCAACTTCCAACTTCCTACATCTATGGGAATCGAGGCGTGGGTTTTGCTCAGATCTGCCACAATTTATATGGAACATACACCGCACAACATTAAATATTGAAATTTATAAATTTCATCCTATATTCTTTATCATACTCAAATACATATGGAACGCATAATCTATTCAGTATTAAATAATGTTTTCAGGCACATCAAACAAAGGAACAAATATGAAATATTCCCTTAATTATGAGAAGATTAACGATTGGTTTGAGATAAAAGTTAGAAAATGCAAGTAGAGATGTCTTATTCGAGTGAAGGACGTGAAATCGAGTTTACTCATAGGATTGTGCTATATAAGTCAGAGACTACACTATACTGACTTACTAGAAGTCAGAGACAATGGCGACTTCCAACCCCTTCGCTGGCCGGCAAGAAATCCGGATCTTAATCCGATTGAAAATATGTGGGGCTGGATAGTCAACGAATGGGACCATGTCAATGAAAGATCGTCTGAAGCTCTTGAAAAGCCCGTAGCCAGCATGTTGAGTAAACTTTGAAATTTTCCTTATTTCTTTGAAAATCTAGCTAGAAGTATGCCTCGTCGCATAGAAGAGTGTCTGGAAGCCGAAGTAGGAGGCTACACTGAATATATTAGGAAATCAATATCGGATTTTTTATTTTTTTTTATTTATGCGATGGCATTAGTTTAGATAAATACAACTTTATTTTTTTATTTTGAATCCGTTCATTAATTCATTGTTATAATTAAATTTATATTTAGTTTGTTTTAAATGTTTGTTCCATATTTACGTATTCCCGTACACCAACATTCATAGATTCATTGATCTATAAAACTGTCTTTTTATACTTATTATGAAATGCAAATTTATATAGGAACTTCTGTGTATAACTTGATTTTTTATAACTGTTACTAGAGTTATATATTTCCTGTAGGAATCTTTATTACATCATTTTAACGCATTTCAATTTAATTTGATTTGTAAAGCGTTTGTTAAATAAATTGATTCTTTATCCTATTTGTTGCAAATGCTTATGCCTTTCGGATTTGAGTCTTCGAATTCGATTCACCATAAATTGCCTTTTGGAGATTTCCAAAATTATTATTGAAACAATTTGATTTGGATATTAAATTTGAATTAAATTCAAAATAAGACTAATATCCTAACGAGGGTAGCTTTTATTTGCGCTTAAGGTAATTGGACAGCTAGTGAAAGATAGAACTGTGAATAATTATGAATTTATGATAAATGCCGTGTTTCTGACAAGTCATAAAAAAAACTCAAATTAGTTTTAAACCAACAAAGAAACGTTAAACTAACAAATGAACACTAAAAGTTTTAGGTTTCATATAATATTTACATGAATCTTAAGTTGTTAAAATTAGAACTCCTCTGATTGTCTGCAAAAAGAATATCATATATAAAACAAATCTATTGCGAATATACCAATGGAGCACACTCGTCTAGCCAGGTCAGAGGATAGAAGTGTACATCCGAATTCCCATTTTCGAGAGTCCTTTCCTCTTGTTACAAAATTGCAGAATAAAGGGTATAAGTAAATAATAAATCTTTAAAGGTAATTCATGAATCAAAGGATCTTGCGATTTAATTTAATAAATTTAGTCAAGGGTTTAACGTCTGTTTCGGAACCCAAGGTTATATTACCACGTTAACCCTAATGAGTTTGACGTGTGTTTTCTAGGCACACATTTTCTCAATTACTTTATATATTTCATGTCATTCCTTTAAATTTACTGGCCTTTCTTGACTTTGTTCCTACATGAATACCAAATACATTTTTGTATTCAAAATTAATTTTTTTTTACGTATCGGTGTAAATCACGTAAATTATGGAATTAATTGTACTAAAGTGACGTGTGGCAACGTGAAAATACAGTTCGGTTAGCCAATACGCAATGATTTTTCCACGTTTTTGTGTAGTAGAGACAAATTCACGAGCTGTGATTGGTTCACACTCCATCCAATCACAGTTCTGCTCTCTCAGTTGCCAATTTCTTATATACTTATGTATTTATTTCTCCTTATATATTCAATATTTTTACTTGTAATTTGGTACACATTATCTTAGTACATATACGAACAACTTGTAAAAACACAGTACCGTAGGTGTATAAATAAGACATGTGTATTTTTAGCACATAGTCAAACTCTCCCGTTGTTTTTGACAGTCAAACTCATTAGGGTTAAAGGATAATAATTTACAATGGACTCTAAGAAACTGTCAGAGAAAAAAGTAACTCCGTATACAGTTACCAACCACCAGTCAATGACTATGCTAATGGATGCAGATAGGTTACCCGATGAATTAAGTCACTTACCAAGGAATGTGACATACAATTGAGACAAGCATCGATGAATGCCCTGAAGGATAGCAGAGGAAAATGAAGAGGTGATAGTAAATTAAGTCGACTAAAAAAATCTGATCTCCTAGTTGAAGAGCATAAATGTCCTCTAAAACTGCAAGTAGCGTTAACAAATGACAAGGTAGAAATTAAAAAGAATTTAGTGAAAACCTGTATCTTTCGGCATGTTTCTTTTCTCTACTAGAATAATTGTTGTTAAATATCTTCCTGACCTTGATCTTCAATGGCTTTTTGAGCTTTGATAGTAGTTTTGAATGAATAAATAGTTCAAAAGAACTGGGAAGTTCATGCTTAATTTTTTGCCTACTAACCATTGCCCATTTGTTTATAAAATATTGTTTTCTATGTCCCATGATTGAATTCTTGCATATAATATACACATGAAATGTTTGGTGCAGTTGCATTTCGATCCGCATGAGCCAATCTGTTGCATCTGTTCTGTTCGGATGTAGTCCCAAGCCCAAACTTGTATAAAGTGTGTCATGAATCATTATTGACCTATCATAAATATCATAACAAAAGCAAGATTGAAAATTAAATACGATGAAATATCGTGGTTTATATCTTAGCACTAATTAATAAATATTTAAGTATAGCAAACCAAAATATTCTCACTCTCAAAGCTGTGGAAAATATGACAATACAATTGCCGCAAAAAATCATGAAACCTGCAATGATACAGTTAAAACTTTTCCATCTTTTTCCCCATATTTCGTTATGTTTGCGGTGCAAATTAGTTTGATCGAAGGAATTATTCCTAATTACTGTTTAAGGTATGATACTTCAGATAATCTCGAAGTTATGTTAGGAAAATACGCTAAGCGCTATTTAGCTTAAGTTAAGTGTTGTAAAACATATAATATAATGAATGATACGAAATTTTTCTTAGATTTTGAAAGAATTGTTGAAGAAATTAAAATACATGTCATATTGTTATTACTGGCTTAATAGTAATGTTAACTTTAATAGAAAGGAAAATTTCGTATTACTGGAATTATTGTTCTTGAATATTAAAAAAAATCACTAATTGGTATCTATGTAGTCATTTACTATTCACTAATTGGCATCTTTTTTCTTACTACGTGTGGGAGGTGCTTATGTTATGCAACATTGTCAAATCTTAAAATTTTGACTGAAAACTCCACGCTTTTTGCTAATAAAATTCAAAGTGACCTCGTTTATTCTTTCCCCCATAATACTGATCAATTTAAGCTCTGATGCGTAGTCTTGAGAAAGCATTGGACGAAATGCCTCAAGAAACACTTTGTGAAGGGGCAAATTGTTTCCTTGGCAGACTTGAGAGTGAAATTCAGGCCAGAAGTGAACGAATTGGATGAAATTAGGCATGAACGATCGAAAAAGAATTTAATATGTTCAGAAAATTATTTTACAGTTTTATTATTCATTCACGCAAATGTCTCATTTTGAAGTTGCATAAGGGCTTTCTCCGCTCCCTTTAGATTCCATTGATCATCATGCAAGTTGAATTTTCAACCCACTTGTGAAAAAACAATTGACCAATCGTTTTGAGATTTCTTTGGTTCATGTAACTTCGCTAACAAAAACATTTTGTTCATGTAACTTTTTCGATTTTGGCTTTAATTTTCGAAAAAAAAGAGAGATTTCAAATTTTTCAAATTATTTCCCTTACCAATTTCAAAAAACGAGAAGTGTATGAGTGTATATGCTAGAATAGAAACGCAGACAGTTTTGGAATCCTTGGATCATTTCAAACAAACTTTAAGAGGGTTTTTTTCAAATTTCCATCCTGGTTTTTTATTAGCTTTTTTTGATGACTAACTACAATTTAAAAAAAAATCGATTTTGAACTGCGTTAAAAAAAACGACGAAGAAATTTGAAAAAGACCTATTCAGGTGTGTTAGAAATGCTCCAAGGAATCTAAAATTGTCTTTTTTTCTTTGTAGCTTGCAAACTCATTGACTTCTCGTCATTTTTAGTTGGAAAATACACAATTTACAGGAGACTCAAAAACATGAAATAATAAAAAAAAATGTCAATTTTATCACTATAGATGAATTTTGAATGATGTTTTCATGTTATTCTGTGATCTATATGGAATACAACTGCTTAATTTTCATATTTTACCTGTGAATTACCTATAATACCATCATAAATTCCATAAATGCCATAAATCTAAGAATGTCATAAGGAGGGCCATCTCACTTTTGGAGGAACTTTTTAATTTTTGAACCGATAGTTCTGAAATTTCTACAGTACATGATACTTTGCAAAAAAAACACATTTCATTCGTTTAACTTTTTCGATTTTGGCTTTTGTTTTCGAAAAAAATGTAGTTGTTAAATTTTTCAATTTTGTTTTTACAAATTTGAAAAGACGAGAAGTGTATAAGTGTATATGATAGAATAAAAACGAAGATAGTTTTGGAATCCTTGAATCATTTTGAACAAACAAAGAGAGATTTTTCAAATTTCCATCTGTTTTTCTTTAAGCATTTTTTTGATGACTATAACTGAAATGTTCAATGAAATTTAAAACTGTCTTCTTTTTTATTCTAGCATATACACTCATACACTTATTGTCTTTTGAAATTTGTAAAAAAAAAAAAAATTGTATTTTCCAACTAAAAAGACAAGAACACGATGAGTTTTCACACTACAGGAAAACTGAAGACAGTTTCAGAATCCTTGGAGCATTTGTAACAAATCTATAAGTGGCTTTTTTTAAATTTTCCTTCGTTTTCTTTTTATCGCTGTTCAAATTGGATTTTTATTAATTCCTTTCGAAAAATTTAATTAGTTATCAAAAAATGCTTATAAAAGAAAAACCAGATGAAAATTTGAAAAACCCCTTTAGAGATTTATTGAAAATGTTCCAATGATTTTAAAACTGTCTTTGTTTTATTCTGGTATATACACTTATACTCTTCACGTCTTCTGAAATTTGTAAAATAATTTTTTTTAAGGTTAAAAATGTCCTTTTTATCGATAAAGCTAAATCGAAAAAGTTACACAAATAAAATGTGTTTCTTTAACGAAGTGACATATACTTTAGAAATTGCAGAGCAATCGGTTCAAAAATTAAATAGTTAAAAAATCATGAATTTTGACCCTCACCCAACTCCCCCTTTTGGACCCTCCTGTGTGGTGATTCAAGTGGCCGTACCCTCACAAAATTTGGGACATGAAAGCCCACTACCTGAAGACTCTTTTTCAGCAATAAAATGAAATTTGATAACTTGCACCGAAATCGAAGGGTTGATCCCCTTGAAAATAACTATAACTTAGATTCTAAATTTTAATATGTGATAAATTGAAGTTCATATGGGTTATATGAATTAAGTAAAATTTTGAGATTTTGTTAATAATGCGTGGTAGAGGTATTTACAGTATTTTACATAGAATATTACAATCTACTACCTTTCACTCTCTATTAATAACTTACTCAAACTCCATACAAACCCTTTACTCTTTTCTATCCGGTATTCAAATACAGGGGATAAACAATCATAGTGAATTCACAATCCTAATTATAATGATGGAGAAGTCTTACGATGGATCTTCAAACAAATACTGATTTCCTAACGGAATAGACAATATTATAGCGATAGCAAAGCTCTTGAAAGGTAACAGTTGGGGCCATTGTAAGTTAGTTCTGAGGTAATTGAATTACAATGGCATTGACTGCAAACACTCTGTAGACTTTGAGCCCTGAAACAATTGTGGAAAAGAAGAACTTTATTGAGGAGTGACGATTGGTGGGGAGTGATTGGGAAGAGAGTGATGAGGAAAAGAGTGATATGGAGTGATGAAAAAGATAGTGATGTGGAGTATTGGGAAAGAGAGTGATGTGGAGTGATGGGGAAGAGAGTGATGGGGAAAAGAGTTATGTGGAGTGATAGTGAAGAGAGTGATGGGTAAGAGACTGATGGGGAGTGATGGGTAAAAGAGTGATGTGGAATGATGGAGAAGATTGAAAGTGACTGTGTCCCCCTGAATTAGCCCTGATAGGTCGCTATACAGTGACATGTCAGTGTCACGTAGGTAGTGTGGAGGCCTGTACAATACAAACACCCTCAACTCTAGAGTGCATCCCCTAATCTCAACACAGACGAACTCGTGGGCGAGTTGGACAGCACAACTATCGTAGTCAGGTAGCTTCAAACATACAACAAAACTCCTCCGCTCATACGACCCACCTTATCTTCGTGAAACATGGCATAAGCGGGAAGATGGTACTCGCCATAAAAGTCTCTTCGGTTGGTGTCAAGCCATGTTTCAGTAACAGCTACTACGTCATAGTTTCACGTGACTACCAATGTTCTAAAATCAAGGAACTTATTCCTGATAGAGCGCGCATTTAGGAGGATCATGTGTGAACCATCAACATAATGCTGGCTCATTTGGGATCACTTGCCGTTTCCGAAAGGCAGCCTTGGTGTTGGACTACTTTGGTCTGGTAAGTCTCCTTCGTTTTCTTTCGCACTTGAGACCGCCCAGAAGAGCTTGATTTCGCATCAGTGATGGGACTCCTTACGTTAGACTTCCTATTCTTTAATGGTGTTACAATGATCATTTCATTGTTATTGTTGTCATCCTCAATGTCAACTGTAACTACTGCGGCCTAGGTACCTCTTTTGGTTTGGTGTAACGTTGCCTTATTCTCGGAGGATCGTTGAGATCTTAAGTCAGCATTTGGAAGAACGCTCTGGAGTCGTTATCCGAAAAATGGATACCGTCTCAAGCGAACAGATTGTCCATGACATAATAGCTATCCAATCTGTTGACAAATTTGAAGCCCTTCTTCTTACAAAGGTTAACGGGCCTCTCATTGACGTCTTTGCCTGCTGTGTATGTTCTCTTATCCAGGAACATACGTTGGATGAGGCCCACAACAACACATCTGCCGGTGCCAGACCGGGCAACACTCAGAAGGTTGTCGAAGTCTCTCTCCTATCCCTCCGGGAGAAATCATATCCTCCAACAGAGAAGATTAGAGTGTTATTGGGTACGTTGTTAATTTTCTGACTACTTGAGTAATCCGTTTTATATCAATTCTACCTACCAGAGAGTCCCCACCAAATAATTGATGGGTTCAAATCTATCTGAGAGTGCGATATTTTGGAACGGATCACTTTTTTGACCGTTTTTTCTTCTTATCTTTCTTTTTCTCTTGCGAGGATTCTTTCTACGGGATAAGGACTTCTCCGCTGCGACTTCTAATGTTGGTCCATCCCTAGGTGTAGGGGGGTTTGGGCCTGACACTAGTGTCTACTTCCCGGGGGCGGGAGTTCATTTGATGATAATATCATCAATGTTAATGCTCAGGATTCTGAGGGGAACCAGAAATTGAGACCACTGTAGCTCCACCAGCATGGGACGGCTAAACTTCCGTCTCAGAGGGAGGGTAATCAACTCAAGACCTGAGTAACCTCAACTCGGTTTGTATGTGTTCCCTCCATGCATCAAGCTCGCAGTTGAGATTCACTTTGCCATCCAGTTCCCCAGCGGCATTAGGAAAGGAACCACCATCGAGTTGTGCTACTCTTAATGAAAACTCCCCTTGAGATTTTTCTGTCCTAGATATTAATCACCCGATTTCTACATCAGTGCACCTTTATGTCTTGCGGCCTCACGATCTGCCTGAATCGGTAGCCGGTAAATTGCTCGAAAACGATTGCTCGAAAAACAATTGCTCGAATGAACAATTGCTCGAAAAAACATGAATAGTAGTGATTCACCACATGATTCCAATTCACATGTTACATACGAGAAGACACAAACGGTCTTAAAAAAGATTATGCAGAATAAGTAATAATTAAAATCATTTATCGAATGATTAATGATCAATTACTAAAAAGAAACAAGGGTTGTTAGGTGCAGCTTCACTTCATGAATAACTGACTTTTATAAAATCAAAAACTGTGTAATTTGATAATTCGAGCAATTGTTCATTCGAGCAATATTGTTCGTTAGAACAATTGTTTTTCGAGCAATTGTTCATTCGAGCAATTGTTTTTCGAGCAATTGTTTTCTAGCAATTGTCTTTCGAGCAATTGTTTTCGAGCAATTTACCTAGAACTGCCTGAATCCTCACCTCACAGAAGGCGCAGATGGAGAATCTGTTCAAATTAGAGCAGCTTCCTGCTTTCGAGTCAATTACCCACCTCTTACTACGGCACTGAGAACAACTGAATTTCTGTCTCTCAGGCCCACTCTTACCCGATTGTAATGTAAACCAATAGGCTCCGATCCCAACATATGAGTGTCGATAGCGGATTCCTTGTCATACCCAGGGAGCAGACTAAGAGGCACAGCCTCAATTAGTTGTGCTGGTGGATTTATTTGGAGCATGGAAGATAATAACTTGGTTCTTTTTTATTATTAAATATATACCCTAGTTAATTAACGGGTAATTTTTAGTATTTAATTTTCAGTTCCTTAGATAATAATTAACTAGGCTTTTCTGCAATATTAATTACATGTGGGTAATAAAACAATTTTAACACAATTCAAATAAAATGAATCAACCTGTTTAATACACTTGAACATAGTTATGTGCTTCTTGTGGATAAAAGATTCTATCATGGAGTATTTTCTTTTACTAGCTGAACAATATTAGTCAAAGCACAATTATTATAGTTTCTTATCTATCGGCACAGATTTTAAACACACTCTATAACCAGGAAAATACTGAACAAGATAGCATAGTCTCAGCAGTAATTTAGAGGTTAGACTATAGGCCAAATGCACAACCTATTTCCCTGGATTCTGGGTGGTAAAACTGCATTTCCCAATTTAAATACGCTTGTGGATCAAAGCTGAATTAATTGAATCCGTGTTCTTACACGAATTTAGCATTTGAATAACAAATTGTAAATTTAGAATGGGATTTTTAACGTCTCTTCCTTGATATTTTTATTGAAGAGATGTGCACGATTATAGAGTTATATTTCTGAGTTATAAAGTCAGAGTTATGTAAAATTAAAATTATATATCTGAGTTATAAAGTTAAAGTTTTTCAGCGTAGTGATAAATTATTAATTACTTTAAGTAGGTCGATTGTTAATAGAAGATGGAGATTGGGGCTCTTCCGTGCCACTTAGATCTATCAAATCATCAATATTAGTCATTACTGGAGGATATTATATAGCAATACAGAATCACAACAAGTTGACCAACAAAAAATTATAATAACAAATCTTAAATGTCTCAATTATGTAAATATAATTCTCAAAATAGCACTCAAAAAAGAAACATTCTCAGAAGATACCCAACTGAAAATTGATTTGGATCAAAGACAATTAAGTAAAACCCGAATATACATCCTATTAAAATTCTGTCTGTAAAACACTTACTGTATTTAGCCATTTTTAAGGAGTATAAAAACATTTACGGAACACACTCTTAATAAAGTCAAAGCACCGTTTCCATGGTTATATGGCAACATAGACAAATAAACACTGCCAAACGTATGATCTGAAAAACGTTTTTTTCCTATGCTAGGACTACATGGACTTGATAAAAATTGAACTTCGAATAATTTAAATGCAACAAACTATCCACAGATAACCTGAATTAATTTTACCCTGAAACACGGCAAATTAGTCCAAAATTACTGATCCAATATTGTGAAAACAAAATTAAGATGGCGGCCCAAGATGGCCAAGTAGCCTAAACTAATTACCACCATCATCACTCTAACAAAACACAGATCAAACAGCTGAAAACATAACAAGGATGACAGAATACTGTATCACTTAATTAAAAGGTGCGAATAGACTTATTGCAGCAAAGAGTGTTTTCATAAGGTCTAAAAACACTACCTAGGTTAAGTGGCATCTTCTTCAGATATCCTGTCAATCAATGACAAGAAAATTGTCAGGAAATACTGAAGTTTCTATATTAACTATTGAAATTCACACAAATTAATTGGAGAACATTAATTTAGTTATATGTAGAATTACTCAAAATTAACATATATCCACTTAAACACAGAGAAATTTTTCAAAAATTTCAAAAGTACTTTTGAAAACACGTTCGATCACCACGAGAGATCACCATGAGAGTTGAATGGGAGTGATGAGGAAGAGAGTGATGTAAAGTGATGGGGAAAAGAGTGATGTGGAGTGATGAGGTTGAGAGTGATGTGGTGTGATGGGGAAGAGAGTGATGGATGCTTAGATGAATACAAGCTTCTCATTTCTGTAAATATTTACCATCAAATTTGACGAGGACATTAACTGTTCGAAGACAAGGGAAAAGATAAAGTAATGACAGGGACATCCTGATTATGAGATTGTATTGTACCTTATTATTATGTGTTATATCTCATTACTATGTGTTTTATCCATTAACTAATTGTTTTATCTCATTACAATGTGTTTTATCTTATTACCATGTGTTGTATCTTATTATTATGTGTTTTATCTTAGTACTGTATACAGGGTGGGGCGTAAGTTTGGAAGCAAATGAAAGTGCATATTATAATCCAACGAAAAATATATTTAATAATTAACAGTTATGTATTATTACATAAGGGTTTTAAGAATTCAAAAATCATAAATTTATTCAAAATGTCCCCCCTTGTTTTTAATAACAGCCTCAAATCTCTTCCGAACTCCTCCTACTGCGGCACGCATCTGTTCTTGTGAAATTTCCTTCCAAGATCTCTGGAGCGAACACTTTAAATCATCCACACTGCGATGGAATTTACCACAGGCCTTTGATTCAAGAATGGACCATACCGAAAAGTCCATAGGATTAACATCTGGGGAGCAGGGAGGCCACATTTCTTTGGACCAAAACCGTGGAAGATGGTCATGGCACCAGTTTTGAGTGACATTTGCAGTATGTGAAGTCGCGCCGTCTTGCTGAAATGTCCATAGAGTGTCATTACCGAAGTGAACATTGGCGTCAAAATATTCTCAATATAACATTTAGCATTGATTTTGGCGCCTTGTTCCACAAAAATTAAAGGAGATCTCCAAGTTTCTGAAATGGCGGCCCAGACCATTACTGAAGCAGGTTTCATGGTTCTGTGGACAGTTTTTTGGTTGTATGGGATGTCTTTTGCACCTTTACCAATTATTCTGCCATTCCTCCGGTTGTGAGCCATTTCCACTGTGAATTTTTTTTCGTCAGACCAAACAATTTCACTAGCCGTGCCAGACTTCAATTCTCTCAGAAGTGCATTGATTCTCTCCAATCTCTTTTTCTTTACAGCTTCTGACAGAGTCTGTCTCTTTTGGAGGGTAAAAGAGGACATCTTTAGGTCATCTTTGACAACTCTTCTCATTGTTCTGGGACTCACATTAGCTGTTTTGGCTAACAATCGTATTGACCTTTTCGGGTTCCTTCTGATCTTCTCTTGGGCACATTTTATCAGTTGTTTGGTGCGTTGTGAGCGTGGTCAAGTACTTCTTGGACGATCAGTCAAGTCTCCTCTCTCATTAAAACGCTTCACACACTTCCAAACAGTCGATCTCGCTATTGAGAGAGTCTTTGAAATGACGGAATCTGACTTCCCGGCACGGTGTAGAGCAATAATGGCTTCTGTTTTGTCTGACATTTTTGAATTGACTAATTTTTTGTAAAAAAATAACACTGTCACGTCATAATGTAGTGTCTCTACTATAGTTCAAACCCTATCACCTACTTTAGGAACTTATTTTTAAGAATTATATTAATGTTTTAAGAATTGCTTCCAAACTTACGCCCCACCCTGTACATAATTTATCTTCATTACTGGGAGTTAAAAGGTAAGAATCAATCTGGTCGAAATTTGGGTAATCATGCATAGTGTGGCAACAAAATCAGAACAGAAAGACTCAGTGCTTCATTAAGGTCCTAAAGCTTGCATACATAATTATTAGGTCATAATAACCAATTGACGAACATCTGCTCAATAACTACGGAATACTAGTGTTGCTTCTACGAGATTTAGGAGGAAGACGAACCATTTATGTCTATCGGAGCATTGGCACCTTCCATTGCAACATGTCAGATGCAGACAGTAGGAATTGATTGGAAATTAGTTCTGTAGATCATTGAATGAAGCGCTACAAGACAAGCTAGCACACTTCTTCAGGTTACAGACATGGACTCTGAGTAGCATTGTATAATGTACAGGGTCTGTCAAGAAACCTATTATATATGAAATATGAAATTAAAATTTCTAATATGAAATTAACCCAACTAATGACAATCAAATTTTATTTACTATATCACGTTATAAAAGTTATAAATTGTACTTGGATGGATGGTTTAGTAGGAGAAAAAGTAATGTGAAAGGTGATGAAAAGTAATATAGTGGTAGAATAAGAAATAAAAAATTATATTCATTCTTTGAATTTGCATTTGGGAAGAAAATGAATAGTTTTAAATTTAATTTACCTCATTTCGAATAGATTGGGATAACCTTTATGAATGTGTCATTTTTCACCCACCTTTTCATTAATAATTAGATAATTTCTCAATACGAGCTTTATATTTCTTAAATCTATTATAATATATTTTTTTTAATCACAGATACAATCATGCAACATACACATTACCAGTATAATTTATTTGTAAAGGTGTATGCTGAAAATAATTATTAATGTATGCATTCATTAATAATTGATCATCATATACCGTATACTATGGAAACCTTATAGCTTCGATTGCTTTGTTACAGTTAGTTGGCTAGGATATACCACACTATAATTTCATGACTTCTCTTGCAATAGAAATATGTTTTGATTAATTTCAGTAGCAACCACTAATTAAAAAGTAATAGGAATTCAATTTTACATATTTAAATGGACAATGAAAATATTATTTGGAAAAATATTATACAAAAGATATTTTCATAATTCAATACTTCATCTAATAATTAAAATATTCACTTTAATCAGTTAAAGTACATCCTTCACCTTTAATCAGTTAAGTACGGCATTCCCTTTCAATCAGTTAAGTACAGCATTCACTTTCAATCAGTTGAGTACAGCATTCACCGTCAATCAGTTAGATACAACATTCATCTTCAATCAAATAAGTATTCTCAAATAAATAGTTATGGAGTAAGATCGGTTCCCTCTTCAATAAACATGGTGGAATATTTTTGTTTTCACAATTTCTAATTTTAGAATCAAAAACTGTTACATATAATGTGACTACAAGATGAGTGCACTGGTGAATTTAGTGCCTTATAATCAATTCAAAGACTAATACTGTTCATTTCACATTATATTTATCGCTAACAAACCCAATTGATTGTCTTTAATAAACTAAATGTAAAACACAGTAAATAAATAGCGAGGGAATAGAGCAGACTAGAAGCACCACCCATGCCATAAGAGTATACTACCACATCTAAATAATAAATTGCTTCTCACTCAT
Organism: Caprella mutica; assembly: GCA_947561585.1. Taxonomy (NCBI): domain Eukaryota; kingdom Metazoa; phylum Arthropoda; class Malacostraca; order Amphipoda; family Caprellidae; genus Caprella; species Caprella mutica. The sequence goes on along the minus strand of CANNZV010000212.1, from coordinate 56,008 downwards.
TGTGTGAATGAACAAATTCAGTGATTTGTAAAGGGTTAGTTAAATTAGTTGAGGTGAAACGAAGTCATTCATTCATTTTTATTGCTCTTTGGTTTCAGTTTTGAATGGATTTAATAATAGGAATAACAATCAGAACTCTATTGACCATCACACAAGTCTATTGAAACTAACTGGAGCGTGAGTTGATTCTTCACAAACAATCAAAAATTTAATCACTGTTATTCAAATCATTGCATTGCTGCCATTCTAAATTTAGGAGAGTTCTTCACTATTTTTTTGAGTGATGGCAGAATGTACTGGAAGTGGTCGATTACCAGACTGATCCTTCTGAAATCTGGAATCTGATACGTTCTTTACATTATCGCCATGTGAACGAGATTTTTTTTCTCACTCCTATAAATCCGTTTATATTCCTTCACCACGGAATCAATCGAATCACCTGGTAGATTAAAACGCCTTCAATGGTCGACTGCCTAATTTTTCTTCCAACCGCCGTATACAAGACTAGTCAAAGCTGTCAAGCTCTGCAAGGAGTATCATGAACAGTTTTCTCTTATTTGTGTATTTGATATCATCAAATGGGCATGCTGATATACAGCTAGAGGACCTCAATGAATCCATCGGCATCAATTGGGTCGGTCCACTTTACAAATTTCCTTCCTCAATTCCCGAAACCTGGTAAAAAACACCTTTCATTTTTACTCTCATTCTATATTTCTTATCTCAAACTTTAAGATCTCGAGCCGTGTTTACAAGTACAGAATAATCTTGATATATGGTTTTGAGATCTGATCGAAACGATGCATTCTACAGTCTAATTGGATATTTTCGTTATACGATGCATCGCACGATATATTAGTTGATCTGATGTGCGTGCTTGATTTTTGGCTCAAATCACTGATCCGATTTTGATATCATGAACATCATCAATGGCGTTATCTTGACAGCTGTAACAGTGACAGAATCACGTGTATATGTGTCACTTCTAGCATTGTGCCTGAACAGATCTTGAGATAGATCGGATGCATCTAATTATGACAGAGTTGTCAACCAATCTGAGGTCTGTTTGCTAAAGATTTATCTGTAAGAATAAACCAAACCTTATAGAGAGCTGCGTTCTTGACCAGATTACATCTCCTGTGGTTCTTTCTTTGTGGCAGCATGGTTTCCAATCCCTCTTCTTTTACTCATTCCTGCCCCGATGTTCTTGGTTATAACAGATCTATTCTGCTTTCCTTTATGTCTGTTACCGACTATTAAATGTCTCAGGTATTGTCTCTTACATTCTTCTTAACTAATACTAAAAGTCTAACTAACATTTTAAATGACTGGCAAAGTTCTGTTCCAAAACCTGAACTTTCTCAAATGAAGTCTGCAAGTTACTGATATTTGTCTTTCATTTCCAGTCTTTCCACCTCCCCGCTCCCAAATCCGATTCCGGACTCTCAGATGAATATGATTTAACCATCATATCACGCGATCTTATAATGAGTACCACAGCCACCAAACTGCAGCAGTATGTTCCTTCACTGGTTAGAGACTCCTGGCTGGCATCGAACAGTATACAGTATCTGATTTCCTCAGAGGTCCTCCATCTTTCTGATATTTATCTGATAAGATCGATAATAGAATTCAATCATACTATTTTAGCAATGAAGTTTCATCGTTGCATCTTTCTTTCATCTGTAATGGTATTTGGCTCCCCATCTGAAATGTCCACGTATTTTATTTGGTTCGCGGTCTAAAATCTTATTTCATTTTCATTTATTTTTATTCCTTTCTCTTAGTTCATATCGAATATGAAAAGTATGTTCTATTTCAAAATGACAAAAAAAATGAAACTTTTTTTTAACGCATCAATATAAACTGATATTGCATGTTAAATATTGCACTCACTTAACAACGTTAAATAATTTATCATTTACCTTCGCTGGCAGATTTATTATCGATAAAGTGTCTATTAGGTGTCTAATAATTCGGAACCGTCTGCTGGATAATAGAGCTGTACTATCGCCCACAAAACTACCCATCATATTACTCACAATTATTAACGTCTATTTTCATCTTGAAGCCATAGTTACTACAGAGTGACTGTAACTAACATGATAATATGGGAGACTGAGGTAGTTTATAGTTCATTCAAAGATAGATTAGAATTGTAGTGTAGTTACAGACAGACGGATGACAGTTTCAGATTCGCATTAACACTCTTCTTTGTAAGATGAGAAGAAGACAGACTTTTAACTGTCTTCCCATTGGTGAATAAATCTCTATTTTATATTTCCGTTTTAATTAACTACTTTCTATTATTTTGAATCAGAAAATAATAGTTTATTCGAAAAGTATTTCTGTGCTCACATAAATTGGCTACTTTATTAAATTAGTTTCATCTAAAGAGAGGATTGTCATAAATAGATTCATTTTTGCTATATTTGATATTAATTTTAACAAAAAAAATGCTATTAATAAAACTATTATACCTAGTACATAATTTTTCTGAGCTATTTTGAAGCTTTCAATAATATTCAATATTCTTTATCAATATTCTTATTTATACAAATTATATACAGCTTCTCTTAGTTATTTAAATTATAATTAAATTATTTAATTTGGATAGTATAATATTAATGAAATTTATCACTCAAATTTGTAATTGATTGTGTTCACAAATAACAATGAAATTAATGATATATTATTCAGCACGAAAATCGAATTCTTTCATTCTATGATCATTTTTGAGAAAATGAATTATTCGAATAGAGAACTATTTGTAGAATGTTTTATCTGTAGAAGTATATAGTATCTAATATTTCTTGAATATTCTAATAGCATATTTATCAATATAGACATGTAACCAATGAATGTTCATTTGGCATCAAAGTCTATGATCTTCAATGGATTTGAATAAATACTGTAACCAGGGCAGTTTCAATAGATGGTGATAATCAAATAAATTCAATAAATGGTGATAAAGGAATGATAATTCTATGGATATTATAATGAAGATAATTCAATATTGGTAAATTTAAAACAGATATTTTATTTTAGTTTTAGTTAATTAAATAAATAATTATGATAATTTAACTTCTCATGAAAGTCATATAACATTACGAATTATTTTATTTACATTAATTTCCTCCACACATTACGGAAGGTTATTTTATAGGCGGCATTTATTTATTTATTTGTCATCTTGTTACTCACATAGCTCAAAAAGTCTTAACCAAATTTGGTTAAACGATTGGTTCCTTTCCAAGTACGATTTTTGGTTGCGATTGGTTTTGGTTTTGGGTGCGATCGAGTCAAATGTTAACGTCAAATCATGTATAACTCAACAAGTATCAAACCAAATTGACTGAAAACCATTTGGCTATATTTGAAAGCGATCGGGTTAAAGGTCAAAGTTGAATGTCATATATAAATCAAAGAGTATTCAACCAAATCGCCTGAAATTTGGGGGGGGAAGGAAGATTGATCATTATCCTAGAACTAGTTTATTTGATTTTGGGAGCGAACGTCAAGGCCATTCTTAAGCAGCGGTGAATTTATTCGCTGTTTGAGTGGTCGTCATATAGTTTCTTTATGTTTTGCAACGTTAGAACAGTAAAAATACCAAAAAAATGTATCTACTTTTTATATAGTACCAAACTAAGACAAACTAAATCTTACTATAACTGATATTGAAAATATAAAATAGCTGATAATAGCATAATTATTTTCACCAAATTTTAGTGTAATGCTCAAGTATGTGCATCGTGGGCCGAACCGCTCTCCGAAGTGTGCAGTACAACAAAATAACGGCTGCAACAAACTCGTTAAGATCAATTGGGTCTTTCCCATTTGACGACCCCCACCAGATTTAATTCAAATTACTTTTTTTATATGTATTTTTGTCCATAGAATCCGAAAATTGAAACTGTTTTTTGTAGAAACGAATAGTTTTTGAGATAGGAGGGTTTAAAGTTAATTATTTCTTATGTATTACTGAAGGATTGGGAGCTTTGAAAAAACTCGTGTTTCACGCATCTTGGCCAATTTTGGTCAAAGATAACCGTAATGTAGTTTGTTGTATCCGCTAGTTTGTTGTACTGCACACTTCATCATTTTTTAATGACCTGGCAGGGGGCTCGCCCTCATTACACATATATCAGCATTGAAGTAATAAATTGGAAATATTATGGAAACTGGAAATATATCCCATATATGTATTTCGGGGGGCGTGTGCCGTCCCCTGAGCCCATCTGCCAGGTCATTAATCAATCATGAAGTTTGTCGTACAACAAACTCGCGGATACAACAAACTACAATACTGTTTCATGTAAAAAAATTATATTGTTTAAGTAATTTCAATGAAAACACCAGTTTTTTCAAAGTTCTTAATCCTTCAGTAATACATAGGAAATAAATAACTTTAAACCCTCATATCTCAAAAAGTATAAGTTTCTACAAAAAACGAATTCGATTTTCAGATTATATGGACTAAAATACATATGAAGTTAATTTAAATTAAATCTGGTGTGCGTCGTCAAATGGGAAAGACCCGATCAATTATTATTAGAGTTTCAAAGTAATTGTCTTTTATTTCTTGTTATCTTTGTAGAGTTTTTCAAAAAAATCTTCATATAAGATTATTTTTAAACTCTCAACATGAATGGCCTTTATGTAGTTTTTGTATGTGCTAATTTGTCGTACTGCACACTTCATGATTGTTTTAGACACGACATGGGGATTTGGGATTGCACGTCCTCCTGTACACTATATTAGTATTCGATTTCTTAATATATAAAATGAAGATATTAACGCAAGCTCGGCATTAGTGAGTTGAAGAGGTATAAAAACTCGCAGCGTATTCTTGAGATTGTGAAAATCGGCAAGTTTCGTGGAACATTTCCACCAGGCCTTTATTTCGTTTTCAGGCAAATAAATCATTAACTGTAAACCTATATTATGTGACTTTGAATCTAGATTTCTGAGTATTCTAATTGTTAATTTTGACGAGAGAAATAACTCTCTTAACCAAATTCTCTTTTCTCCTCCCACACCTCTCTCCCACCTCACTCCTCTCACTTCTACGACACCTCTCTCTCCTCTATCACTGCACTCTTTCATCTCACTCAATCAGTCGCCAGGTTTCAATTAGTGGCAGCTTCGTGTCATTTAGAATTGCAAACAGCAATAAAAAATTCACTGTCAAAATCACACCTTTTTTTGCTGTACAGACGACAAGCCTGTAAATTGTAATTGGAAAATACTCCTCTCTCATGTTCATATGGAGTTCACTCAACTATTTTCATGGTAGTCAAATTCAACTAAATAGTCAAGAAGATATTCGTATAGTAATACCACTATGAATATAGTTTTATAATTATAGTTACTTGCGGATAAGTTTTTAAGGATAATGTTTTTGAGTTTACTAACTCATTGTTTTGTTATGGCGATTGCCCAAAAAGTGTATCGGGAGGAGGCATCTTCATATATAAATGAAGAATATTTTGAAATCCGCTAGTTTGTTGCTGAACACGTCATGATTGTTTAATGAGCTGACCGATTGTTTAATGTCCTTACAATTTTAGACAGAAAAAAACATAACCATTTTTTGACACAGCGCCTTATTCAATTTTTCTAGAGACTTCAAGTATACTTCTAAGGTTGTTACTTTTGGACAGAGCAATCAACCACTATTGTTAAATTTAAGTCTTCGTGAGGTCACTTAGGTTTTCTTTGCTGAATTGGATTTACTTTTACACAGTTATTAAATTCTACTAGTATGTGTGAGAGGGCGAATGAAACGCAGAGAAGAGTTAATATTTTAAATAGAGTTCTTGGAATAGAGTTATGATTCGTCTAAGTCTCAGTTAATTCACTTATTAACTTACAAGAATTCTTCCAAGCAGAAGTTATTAAAGCAAGTTACGCACTGCATATTGGCTATCTAGATTGAACTCTTAAGACGACTTCACACGATCAATATTAATAACAAAATGTATACATTAAGTTATTATTGTCAATAATATTGATCGTGTGAAGTCGCCTTTAAGCAGCATTCACTCGATCAATATGCAATGACATTATTTGTATTGATAATATTGGATATTGACAATATCGTGTTCATACGATCAATGATGTACGGTTAATATTTCCGTCTGTAGTTGCTCTGACTTCCTTAGGAAGAGGTTTAAACGATTAATATAGTACATTCCATCAATCCATGAATGCTCAAATATTGATAAAATTTCTGAGCACTTTTGAGCGTATCAATATTTTCATCAGTCCAGAAAATAAGTTAGAGATCGAAATTCAAAAAAAGCTCATTGGACGATGTTAGGAAGGTCGAGTTGAACATTTTAGCTCCCTATAAATTTTTCAGTATGACCAACCTCCATTGAATCTACAGACTTTTCCGGAGGGGGTGAAACGGGGGTTTCGGCCCCCTCGGAGTATTTTACAACTTATGTCAAAATCTTAGCTCAATCGGACGATTATTATTGGTAGCTAGCAAAACCAGGAGACGATCCCCTTAAGCAGCGTTCATATGATCAAAAAATGTATTGACAATATCGAGTTAGCTCGATCAATAATGTACTATCAATATTTCCATCAGTAGTTACTCTGACTCCCTAAGGAAGAACTTGTGTTGTGCTATACTGATATTGAATAGTTGGAGACTTTATCATAAACTAATGAACTCTTATTGTTACAAATGTTTTGCGTTTATTCTTAGTGAGTGTTTAGAGGTGCAAGACGCTCAATTCTTTAGCTAAGAGATTTGCATTCGATAAATGTATAACATTTGAATTAGCTTGCAAGTTATATTTGGCATGAAAAAAGTATGTTTCACATGACACAATATATGGATAACCTTGAGGGTGCCTACAAAAAATTATGCCTGAAATACCATGTTTTAATTTTGATATTATTCTGCAAATTTTGATATAAATACCGTACAAAAGTCGAGTAATTAATTTCATTACATTATCTTTTAAAAAAGCTTCCAGAATAACTATGTTATTATACATATATTCAGTTTCAACAATAATTAATTACTAATTAAATTGAATGATAAATTTTAAGTTATATGTTTTCACTGTGTAAGAAGATATAAGACTACCTTCTTTTGACTATTGAATTCGATTTGCATTATTTTAACCATTTGTCGTCATGTAAACAGGTTTTGATATTTAAATCTATTAAAGTGAATAACTATTATCACTTGAACGATATTGGGTCAACAGAAAATAAAATGTGAACTTACTCTGTCAAATTGAGATGACAGACGCTAGCTTTTTTAAATTCTATCTATCATATCCCAACAATGGACTCAATTAACAGGTACTGAAGAGATATTTGACCCCCAAAAGTGAGCCGCTTGTTCACTTAACTTTTTAGATATTTACATAACTTAACCTCAATCTGCACTAAAGAAAACATTACTTTTAGCAATTACTATCACTCTCCTCATTAATAATTTTTTTTAGATTCAGTGATAGTAAAGTCACAGCATTCACATGAAAGACTATCAGAAACAATTTCTGTCGGACATTTAAGAAATAAACTCATGATATCTGTTATGTAGCTACAGTTTTTGTTATATTCAGTCTTAGCTTTCTCCATCGTGGAGTTCAGTCTTTGCTTACTCTTTCATGGAGTTCAGTCTCAGTTTACTCTTTCCTGAAGTTCAGTCTTAGTCTTCTTTTTCGTGGAGTTCAATCATAACTTTATCTATCGTGAAGTTTAGTCGTAGCTTTCTCTATCCTGGAGTTCAGTTTTAACTTTCTCAATCGTGGAGTTCAGTCTCCAATTTCTGCTCTCTGTATCGTGGAGTCCAATCTTAGCTTACTCTTTCGTGGAGTTCAGTCTTAGCTTTTTCTTTAGTGGAGTTCAGTCCTTGCTTACTCTATCGTGGAGTTCAGTCTTTGTTATAATTCTCTATCGTGGAGTTCATTCGTTGCTTTCTCTATCGTGGAGTTCAGTCTTTGCATTTTCTTTCGTGGAATTCAGTCTTAGCTTCTCTATCGTGGAGTTCAGTCTTTGCTTTTTCTATCGTGGAGTTCAGTCTTAGCTTTTTCTATCGGGATGTTCAGTCTTTGCTTTCTTTATCGTGGATTTCTGTATTTTCATTCACATTGTGTTCTTCCAAGTTTTCGATTATTCTCATAACAATCCATATTTTCTGAACTGCGTATTGTGATATCTGCGCCAATAAATAATAATCGGTTATTTATTCACTTTCATTCCCTATATGATTGATCAATATAATTGAAATCAGAAATACCTCATTTAAAACAAAAATAATATTCAAACAATCAGTTCCGGAGAAATAAATTATGCACAATCCATTAAAATCTGAGAGTTTAATGACTGTTCTCACTCTTTACAAATGTAGCTACATAACAAATAAGAACCATTAGGTATTGAAGCCTACGAGTCTACCTAACACAAACTCTAAGACGTCGTAATTGAACTAGCGCTATCCACTAAAAATTTAAGTAGCGTTAAAAAAATTGATAAAAATTGTAAAAATGAAAGAGGACAATAATAATTCATGATTTAAATTAGAGCAGTTCGGAGATCATGGAATACATCCTCCTCTTCTCTCAAATTCACCTTTGACAGCTTCAAGATATAAGCTCTGAGGGGCTCACAAATCACACTTTTCTAATTTCCCATTATTTTCAGATATTACAAATTTGTTGTCATGTACCCATATCAATTTTGAAATATCTACAAGAATTACAATGAGTAAAGTTTTTAACAGATTCAAGTTTCTTTGACTGTTCAATCGAATTGATTGGTTTTTTACTACATTAAATATTCCTGATCTCCCATCATTTTTCCTTGTGTTTCTTTAAATCACATGTTACCATTTTATTCAATGACATTTAGAAATCACGAGATTCATATAAAATTTCTTGTATATTTGTCCTGTTCACAAAGAACTACAAAGCCTTTAATAAAGTACTGCATCAAATTCCATCAACTGCATCAACAGTTACAATAGTCATATTCTTGCTCTTAAATTCAAATATAGAACACAGGATCTGAAAGTTGGAAGATTAATTTTTATGAATGAGTTTGCTGGCTGTATATTCTTTCTTTCAGACAATGCTTCTGTGTATTGAAGCATGCGTGCCTTTTCGTTTCATTTTGAGATGGATTTAGAGTACAATCTTTTCATGGGTATTCAATAGTATAAAGTATAAGTATATTTCAAGTCAATATAACTTTAAAAAAACACAAAATCATCGAATTTCAAAATATAATAGAGAGCAAGTGACCAATATTTAGAATGGCATACATAATTTTTACATAATATAGAAATTTATATCAATAACGCTCTAGAATTTTTTATATATAAATTTGAATAAAATATAAAATACAGTCAATTAAAGAAACTTAAATTAATTCATTGATTTTGATTTAATTATTTATAAAATTTGTATTGAGTCAATATTCAATTTCTATTGAAACCCCATTATTTTTAACAGGAAAGTATACTAGCAAATTAAACATCAATCAAGATACACTATGAGTTATAAATTATGTAATATCTTGCTACGTGTTAGAGAAAAGGTTTTCTATTTTTTTCTTTGACTAGAACATTGGAAAACATGTACAAAACACGTTAGGGAATAAAAGGGTGAAATAGTATCTTTCTTTGTGTTGCATCAGAAATTGATTTTAGGATTGAATACTTTAACAAAATTAAAAGAATATTTTTCCGATTTTAAGTCTTCAGTTCCCCAAATTGTGTTATTGATCTCAAGAAATATCTTTCGCTAATACTCAGGGTTTATTCCATGAAAATAAGATTTCAACAGTTCCGTCTTTTGGGATTTAAGAATATTCCAAAAACATCAATTAGGAAACATCAATCAAATTTTGCTTTCGTTTTTTTTTTGACACCCTGTATATTGTGAAAGATTTTGAATTCTACTTCAAAGTTCATTTGGATGAAATTTTCGTGAAAGAAGAATAAATGAATAATGTACAATTATACATAGAATGAATATAGGAAATCGTTTCAATGTAATAGTAATTATTGTAGTATGAATAAAATTTTAGTATGACAATGATTCTAGTATGATAATAATTGCATTATGACCATAATTATAAATTGATAATAATATATCATCTTTATCTATTTGAAGTTACTTTTTCAGTTACTGTTATTTTATTTCTAAGTAAATTACCTCACTTTTTCCCTACCAATTATACCGACCACCCTATATTTTGTGCTCATATAGACATAGGATCAATAAAGTTCATCCTCCTCAACAATGCCCAAGATGTCTACTCATCATGTCCCTAATTGATAATGATTCTCAGTGTCTTTTCTTCGTTCATTCACTGGGTGAAGTCTACATCACCGCGCAGTAATCTTACTGTTGGTGACCAAAATTTCAGTTAAACCATACTAGGTATTATTTTTATTTTTACTGATTCTGAACTTGAATAACTTTGCATCCAACTGGCCGATTTGACCTTACTTAATTGGTCTCCATAGACTCTAAAATATAAGTGGTTAATAATTTGGACAACTACGTCTATCTTTACTAAATTTCAATATGACTACCATAAGATTCAACTAATAAATTTAAACACTTCACAAACTTAGCAATGGCTGCAATGATCTTTTCGTTGGAAACCTGATTTAGCACTATGGTAATGGTGCAGCTTTAAAACCTATTCAAATCCTTGCATTTACAGACGAGTCCTTTGATAAAACCAAAAAGAGGGAAATGTCAGGAGAGTCAGGAGGTCAGGAAATGTTAAGGTCTCCAGCAGCGCCTCGACCAATTCAACTGTACGATAACTTAATATTCAGCAATATCCTGGCGTCCTTTTACCAGTGAAGGGGTGCTCTATCCTGCATAAAAAGAAGCTCCGAACATAAGGGAATCGACAAAACTCAGTAAAGAACTTTTCCTTCAACATATTCAAATAAGAGTTTTAGAGCAAATCGAATAGCACACACCGATATCACAAAATTTGCAGCTCCTATTTTGCTTCAAAATGCTCAATGACTGAACCACTGTCGACAGTCAGTGTTTGACTATGGAGATTTTCTTTGCATGATGCAATCTCTTGGAATTTTTGGTAGCACCTTTTGATCATTTTCCAGCTTGACGTTCTCTTGACTTCCATTGGACTACTGTGTGTTTTTTTTTTATGTACTATAGTGGTTTCATACGTATATAAGATTCGTGTTATAGTACTAACCATCTATGACCCTAAAAATATCGAGTATATTAAATCAAGTTTCTACAAATCGGCTGATTGGAAGCAAAGTTTTTCTAGTTTAGAATCGGGAAAAAATATGGAAACACCTTTAACTACTATTAATTTTATCAATGCTATACAAAATTATTGCAGATATTCATAATATATATCCATTCCTCACACAAAACAAAACTACTATTTTAAAATATATTAGTTACAATTTTATGATATTTTACTAATGGTTTTAAGATATATTAATCTTAATTTTGAGATATTTTATTTATATTAAATATTTTTATTTCTAATATTAATATATCACGATTTAGATAACTTTCGAAGATTTACACAGATGATTTTGTCGCAGAGGGTACACTCTGATTTGACTGATGGTATCACAAGGCTACTTTCTCACAAATGTTTCATTTCTTACAGGTTTGCAAGTCTCTTCAGTGTGATGAACTCATTATCCATCTTCTACCAACTAATTTGAAAAGAACGGAGCCAAAATATTATTGCATCTTCCCTATCTTGAGCATCTTCCTCCAACCTCTTAGAAATGGGCGACACGGAGCACAGAATACGTTTGGTGCTTCTTGGTGGCGCTTGCGTTGGCAAAAGTTCTATAATCAAAAGATTCTTATATAACATGTACTCTGACAAATATAAGAGCACTGTAGAGGACCTATACAACCGAGACTACGAAATAGGACCTATTACACTGAAGGTGGACATCCTAGATACAGCAGGGGACTACCAATTCCCCGCCATGAGGAGGTTGTCCATAGCTAACGCACATGCCTTCCTTCTGGTTTACTCCATCAGTGACCCAGAGTCGTACATTAACGTCCAGAGGTGCATAGATGAGATACGGGCTCAGAGGCCCGACTTCGAGGAGCTCCCGATTGTACTGGCTGGGAATAAGATGGACCTGGAGATAGAGAGGAGGGTCTTCAAGGAGGACGTCACGGAGTGGACCTCCAACCACACTTACACATTCAGGTGAGTACCTTCAACCATACTTACACACTCATGTGAGCATCTCCAACTACACTTACACATTCAGGTCAGTACCTCCAACCACACTTACACATTCAGGTCAGTACCTCCAACCACACTTACACATTCAGGTTAGTACCTCCAACCACACTTACATATTTGGATCAGTACGTCCAACCACACTCACACATTTGGGTCATTACGTCCAACCACTCTCACACATTCAGGTCAGTACCTCAAACCCCACTTACATATTCAGGTCAGTACTTTCAACCACACTTACACAATCAGGTCAGTACCTAAAACCACACTTAAGCCATGTTTACATTGTTAGTCAGCACCTGGGTATGTCCCTAGGGATTCACCACAATGTGTCGAATTTCACCATGAAACGCCGATTTCGAACTGAAATTGAAAAGTGGACAGTGTTCGTTCGAATGACTGCACTTTTGGAGAGTGGGGAGTGTCACTTTTCTACTTATCATCAGTTCGCTTTTAGCAATAGGAAGAGGAGGGTGAGCGAGGCTCCGCAACAACCTTCTCTTTCTTTTACGATAGCGAGTCATTTAACATAAACCTTCTCACAGCTAAATAAAAATTGAGAGCACATCCACTATTAACCACACTGACGAACTGTAGTACAGTTTTGAACACTTTCGTAGTGACACTGTCGAATGCTCAGTGATCACCACGCGTATTCCCTAGGTTGTGACTGACAATGTAAACACGATTTTATAAATTCAGGTCAGTACCTCCAACCACACTTACACATTCAGGTCCCAACTTAAAGCTACATTTACACATCCTTGTAAGTTAATTAATTGTTATAGGTCAATGAGAATTAAAATAATATCATACATAGTCACATAAAAGTGAATTTCTTTCTTAACACTTTCGCGGCCCAAGCTATTATGTATGTGCTTGTTCGTGGGCCCAAGCGGAAAATTCAGTCCATTTAATTTATTTTTAAATTGGCCCATATCGGAATAACGCATCATTTTTTTTGACGTTAGTAAATTGAGTGATTGCTTATCATAAGTATGGCATTGTGTTGCTCTTCACTTCTCTTCAGTAATGTGCCTGATGGATCCAACGCTAAGCATGGAACATATGACGGAGTTTTCCGCTATGGGCTGAGAACGTGTCAACAAAGAAGAAAGGTTAAGAATTTATAACCGCATCTCAGTGACTCTTTTCTCTGATAGTACACCATCACAATGATTCATTTCTTTAATAGTAAATCATCACAGTGACTCTTTCTCCATTTTTACATCATCAAAGTGACTCTTTTCTCTGATAGTACATCATCACAATGACTCATTTCACTGACAGTACATCATCACAGTTACTCTTTTCTCTGATAGCACATCATCACAGTGACAATTTTCTCTAATAGTACATCATCATAGTGACTCTTTTCACTGATAGTATCTCATCAATGTGACTTATTGCAGTGCTTTAGAATTAAATGTAATTATAAGTCTCTTTGTGCATTATATCAGTATTATCTTTCATTCATCTACTCTCGTAAATAAATAAGAACCGCAAACTAGATCGTATCATTCAGGCGAGACGCTTTACAAAGGGTGACCGGTATATTTCACCCCAATAAATCCCTACTCGGTAAATTCCACCCTGGTATATTCCACCCAAGATATATTCCAATCTGGTAAGTTCCCCCCCCCCCTCCCCAACCCCCACTTTACGGGTTAGGTTTGTTAGTTATTAATATTGATCATTTATTAATTTTTGTATAATACTAGATAACTTTCAATTCCATTGTAGTAAATTAAACCTTTTGTTGAGTTCACAAGCTGTTTAATTTTCACTACACATGTGATAAAACAGCAGAAAGAAAGGATGTATGAACGCTTTATTAGCTGTTGAGGTATTTTGATTTGCAATCACAAGCTGATTTTTTTCAATATTGCAAACGCAACAGCGATATTAACTATAAGATGATGTCATGCATATAATACTTATTATTATTTTTATTTTATTTTAAATTCGGTATTTTCACTTGTAGTAAGAGTGGTGAAAAATGGTATTTGACCGAAAACTTTTTTCTTCACCGCTTACTGATTTTTTTGAACAAGTTTTTAAGATTAAGGGTATCATTGTCTTCTTTCCATGGAGTTTTTGTCCTAGAATCCAAACAACAACTTATAAGTAAAGAGAAAAACATTGAATGGGTTAATTGTCTCTGCCAATCGAACCTCTTTACACCTTTCCCAATCATTGTTGTAAGAGCATATACTGCAGTTTCATGTTAAAAAGAAATTAATATTAACTTGTTCAACATTCAAACTTCGAAATAAATTACCAAACTATGAATATTTGAATTCTTGTCTAAAGTTTCAAAATTGAACTTGATCTACTTCTAAATATTGTCCAATATTGTCTCAAGATATCGTCTGAGTTATTTTTTCGTGGGTACCAAAAATTTAACAAAGTTCAATCTAACAATACAATTTTTAACTTTTTATTGCTACCCTAATGATCATTGTCACAGGGGTGAAATTTACCGGGTTGGAATATACCTAGGATGGAATTTACCGAAGTGGAATATACCTGGGGTGGAATATACCAGGGTGGAATATATCGGTGTGGAATATACCGGGTTGGAATTTAACTAGAACCTTTACAAAGTATTAGTTATTTTCTTCATTAATTTCATGAGGTATTCCACTGTTCTAGTAAGTTAGACTAGGAAGGATAATTCCAAATAGTAATCTAAATAGTGTTTGAAATAGTCTTTGTTTCAAATAGTGTTCCGAATATTATCACAATTAGTGTTCCAAATAGTGTTTGTTCCAAATAGTACTCCAAATAGTAATCCAAACAGTGTTCCTAATAGTTTTTCATAGCACCTAACTATTCACTGTTAGATGCTGCAGTCAACTGTGTCTCTGATGTCAGTAAAAGTGTCCTAATTGGTTTCTAACTCTATTGTTATTTACAATGTCACTTTTATTCTGTTAATCACACATTTAAAAGATAATTGTTAGAATAGGAAAGGGAAATTTCAAATCTTCAATCTGCTCAAATTTAGGGTAAGTTCTGAGATATCAAACGATTCCATATTTTCAATCATGATAAAAGGAATTCACTATGTATTAAATTCATTATTTTATACTTGAATATATCTTGGACACAAATTAAAATAACGAGTTAAATTATTTATTTTTAACTAATCTGATCGAATATCTGTAACTGTTCAATACCTCAGATCTTACCCTAAATATATTAAACTAATCTAGATCTGATATTCGATTGATAGTTAGCATTTGAGCTTTAGATTATCATCTTTCCATTTATTTTTATTTCCTATATAAGTTCCTCATGAAGTTTATCATTAGCGAGTCAAATTTCGACAGGGGTTCGACTCTCTATTCAGAGTTGTTTTCGAACATTTTTTCTTTGATCAACTTCCATAAAATTTTCAACTTATTTTCATCGGATTTCCGGTCGATTTTATTGACCGTGAAAAGTGAAAGATATTTCATGAAGAGAAATGGTCATGTGGTACTTTCTTTGAAGAGAGATGGTCATGTGGTACTTTCTTTGAAGAAAGATGGTCATGTGGCACTTTCTTTGAAGAGAGATGGTCATGTGGTACTTTCATTGAAGAGAGATGGTTGTGTGGTACTTTCTTTGAAGAGAGATGGTCATGTGGTACTTTCTTATAAGAGAGATGGTCATGTGGTACTTTCTTTGAAGAGAGATGGTCATGTGGTACTTTCTTTGAAGAGAGATGGTCATATGGTACTTTCATTGAAGAGAGATGGAATTATGTGGTACTTTCCATGAAGAGAGATGGTCATGTGGTACTTTCCATGAAGAGAGATGGTCATGAGGTACTTTCTTTGGAGAGAGATGGTCATTTGGTAATTTCTTTGAAGAAAGATGGTCATATGGTACTTTCATTGAAGAGAGATGGTTATGTGGTACTTTCCATGAAGAGAGATGGTCATTTGGTACTTTCTTTGGAGAGAGATGGTCATTTCGTAATTTCTTTGAAGAGAGATGGTCATGTGGTCTTTCTTTGAAGAGAGAGGGTCAATTGGTCATGTGGTACTTTCTTTGAAGAGAGATTGTCAATTCGTATTGAGGTACTTTCTAATATGCCCGAAGATGTGAAACCAACCGATAATTCGTAACTTACCCTAATTACACAGTCATACTTTATCACCTTTGGTCTAGTCTTAATGTTCAGAATGAAAAGAGCGATTATTCCGTCATTGTACTAGAGGGAGGAGAAGTGACTCATGGGGGAAAGGGGGGGATGTTTATACCGGACTATATTAGTTTAGTTTAGTTCTATTTTGGTAAATAGGATAAACTAATTGATGTAGAACGAATACTGTATTTAAGTTAATTACTAATTATTGATAATTATATTAATTGGAGTGCAAATATACAGAGTGTCCTAACCCACACATCAGGGGTCAAAACTGGCAGAGTGGCTTAACTGATTATTTCACCTCATAGCAGCTTAGATGTCTTAGAGACAGAGTGGCCTAATCAGCAGTGCACATGTATAATATTGTTTAACAGTGCGATGCGTGCATCTAAGACAGAGTGGCTTAAACAGCAGATTAATGCTTTTGTTTTATTTCTTGACTGTATTAGTGATAGTCTTAAGCCTCTGTTTTCCACTATTGAATACTTGTAGCTTGGAATAACTTAATCTGATCCAATGTTTGAAACGGTATAGTGAGTGATAGTGATAGTATCCCTGGCACTATTAAATAGCAAGTAGAGAGACAGGTTCGGTACTCCTGTAACTATCACCGTAAATAACATTTAGGATTAGTATATTAATTGATAATCTACCCTAAATATAATTGCAAACTACTTACATAAGATATTAATTGAGATAGGAATTAAACAGGACATTTATAATACTTAAACATAATAAACTAATATTAGAGAATTAACTTGCCGAGTTGATCCCGGCTGTAGCTCAATGTAATGGAGTGATTGGAAATGAAATAGCTGGATGGCACCTCAGCCTTTTATATGAACGCTTGTCGAATCAAACTTAGCGCATGAGTAATAACAAAAGTTTAATATCTACCTATTTATAAATATGCCGTAGTTAATCCAAGGAAATAAGGACAAAAAAATATACTGAATGATAAATAAATAGAAATAACTTAATTGCAAATTATTAAGTTTAAACATTAGTTAGTTCAGGATTTAATGTAATTATCCTTCTGCTAATGTGGCAACTTTGAATACTATTTTACTAATATTGCATTATTTCCCATTATTATTCTAATAAATTCGAATTCTAAATTTAGAGCTTCATCAATGTTCTCCAGATATTTCGTTCTGGCTTGAAAGAATTAAACAAAATGATTATGCTGCTCGCGCTAGTCATCCCGCCCAGTTATCTGACCCACTGTGGAAAAAGTATGGTGATCACTGCTCTAGAGTCTAGAATGATTTTACTGGAACATTCTAGAGCATCTTCTAGAACATAAATTCTCATAATTATTCATGAGAAAGTAATATATTATACTGAAATGATAAAGATGACTTTATCAAATTATACAGGTTTGTTTAGACTATTTAGGCTAATCATTTTATAACACCAAAGACACTTAACTACCAAATATTAGGAAATGAGAAATATTTAGAGAAGGCTACGATGAAATATGAGTATAAATTATACATATGAGAAATTAAAAATTTGTAGTTGTTAGTAATATTTTTATTTTAAACATTCAATGAGATAACCTATTTGATAGTGATTATACATCTTTAAAGATGTTGTTATATATCATCAATATAGAGTAATTAGTGTATAATCGGTACAATATTTGTTGACAGGGTTTGACAGTTTATGTTCACCTTAATTCCTTTGGATGGTACAAGTGCACCCCTCTTTTTTTCTAAATAAGTTTTCTTTATGTTTGAAGTAGACGAAACGATTAGAGATTATAAAACTTCTGCCAATATCGTAATAGACACTGAATTCAAATTGAACACTTTAGAACACTACAAACGAACTTCAGAACACTACATAACTTTAGAATACTATAAAGTTATAAACCCTTCATTTGTAAGTCTTTGGAATCGGTGCTTAAAATGATTGGAATTCTCAGACGCTAAAACTATCCCCTTTTCAATGACTTTAGGAATATGTAACGTAAAGAATAGCATAAAATTGCCAGCCTCTGGAATTTTAATGAAGCTGTCTGTTCTGTGTGCTCATTGAGGGGAATGACGCAGTATGATCGGAACATTGGTCATTTTAGGTCAGATTGGTTCTAAAGCTATTTAAACATCCACTATCAGAGTACTGTGAGTGTCCGTGTGAGTGTGCGCCATTTCAATATATTCTCTTTTAAAAACCTTCATTTGATATTTACTCATAAATTAGTAAAAGCAAAAGAAAAAATTATCATTCAAAATAAAAGTAACAAGCTAAGACAAGAAACAAATATTTATAAGATGTTATTCTACGAAGCTTGGTGTGCGCAATTATTCTCGCACATATTTGCTCTCTCTTAGCCGCTATAAGAGTTACAGTTAACTTATTATAGTGAAATATTCACCCTTATGTACTGGAAAACACTCTTGCATCTAACGCCTGGAAAGATCTCTGGTATATTCCTAATATTATTATAAATTTGAATAAATGGTCATAATATGAGTATATTACCATTTATCACCTTTGTTTTTGTCTAATCGTATGTATTTATACGAAAAATTAAACGATTGAAAAGAGAGCTTTAAAATCGGTCTTGAATTTAAGTTATTATTTTTTTTTCCATGAGGACTGGTTAGCCAACGGCTAAGGTACTAGAATAGGGTGTTATGTAATGTTACCTAATATATACGTTTATAACCTTACCGATAGTTCTACATATTTCAAGCAATTTTAATTGAGATTTGAGGGAACATAATCCGTTATTAAAGAATTAACTTGTTAAGATTATTATAAAACTTACCGCTATTCAAGAAAGAATGAATAATGTATTGGAGGAAGAGTGGGGAAAGACGCATGTTCTTCGTTTCAGTGTTAAGCAGAAACCTAGGTATATAATAGTAGCCGAGAGGTACGGTACATGTTCAGAACGTAAATTAATTAAATGAACAGGTCAGTTTTCCCCTGGTACGGAGGTTCGGACTTGAGAAAATGACGTTCCGAACACTGAAGTCCAAACTGTTTTTAAAGAGGTTCCGAATCCGAATGTCCGAACCCATTTTCCAGTCCGAACCGGTTCGCGAATAAAGGTTCGCGAACATTCTTGCGGAACGCACAGCTCTGGCAAACAATAACAATTCCATACAAAAAAAAATTGGATGGATATTCAAACTAAAGTATTTGTTCTTGGATTGTTCGATATCTTTTTGCTAAACAGAATTTTGACGATGTCATGAAAGTTTACATGATATCAGTTGGCAAACTTGTTACCAACTGCAATTACACAACCAACTACACTTTCCTTCAATTTTTTTTTCCATTTTTACTATGTTTATCAATTTTTGTAACGCTACTTGCAATTTTAAAGGATAGCGCTAGGATTGCGCTCTTTAACTACGTGGGGTTTAAAAATTTTGTATTGAGGAGTCTCGTATTCTTCATTTACTATCGCCTATTCATTTTCCTTTTCAATCCGTGAGTTCAGGCAACGGTGCTTGTGTCCCTTTTCGTCTAATTCCTTGGTATGTGACTCCATTCACGTAGTAGCTTTTCTGATTCCATGAGCCATGTCACCGACGGTGATACTTGACTTCGTTCTCGAAACAACTTTCCTTTCTGACTATTTCTTACAGTCCATTGTAGCTAAATTCCTATTTACGTCAGCAATATGCCCTTTGGTTCCGAAGTAGATGTTAAACTCCTAATAAATAAAATTAAAATAAAATTGAAATCAGACTAAAGGCACTATTCATATATAAATAGGTTGCTTTCTCTTTTTATCAGTATCCTTTTAACAGGGGGGGGGGGTTGTCGAAATTTCTCACGGCAAATTTCCTTGCGGCGAAAATTCCTAATACCTTCATTTGTGGTTACAGTTGAGTATTGATTTTATCATTTTAATCTGCACTGAAAATGTACTCTAAATATCAAGGAAATTGAATCATTTGGAATGGAGAATAAAATAGCGAAATTGGTTCGTTTAACTATGGATCTATTATATATTAATTTTATGCTGAATTATTTCGCATCCATCGTTCTTTCAGTAAGAAATATTAATAATTCATAAGCGATTTTATGATTAACTTGTACGATTACAATAATCTTATAAAATAATTAGATCGCATTTTTTAATTGTGCTAAGATTTGACTAAAAATGTGTAATAAGAGGATATCTGCATACAGTTTAACCATTTGATATACTCTCTCTTAATTCGATTTCTTCAACGTTTTACTTCTTTATTCGTAGAATTACTGTTAATTCGTGGTATTATTTTCGATCTTTTACATCTCAATTCGTAGAATTAATGTTAATCGTAGTATCATTTTCGATTTCTTACCTCTCAATTCGTAGAATTACGGTTAATTCGTGGTATTATTTGAATCTTTTACCTCTCAATTCGTTTAATTACTCCCATTCATATTCTCTCGTAATTCTTAATAAAAGCTTTCTTGGTACAGTAAAAGAAAAGTGTAATTATAGTGATTTTTTTCATAGTTTATTAATTTCACATTTCCAGAATGAAATTTCAATAACTGTAATGCTATTAAATGTTTTAAAATTGGTCTGAGTATGCAACGACAAATTTGAAAGATTTAAAAATGAATACTGTGAACTGAGAGAATTTAAACTTGCGGATAGACTTTTTTTTTGGTAGTTCACTCGGGAGCTTATTGGTAAAAATAAAAAAGCAATTAATTAAGTATAATAATCAGAAAATGATCATTAATAATTACAACTACAGGGTGGGGCGTAAGTTTGGAAGCAATTTTTCAAACATTAATATAATTCTTAAAAATAAGTTCCAAAGTAGGTGATAGGGTTTGAACTATAGTAGAGACACTACATTATGACGTGGCAGTGTTATTTTTTACAAAAATTTAGTAAATTCAAAAATGTCAGACAAAAGAGAAGCCATTATTGCTCTACACCGTGCCGGGAAGTCAGATTCCGTCATTTCAAAGACTCTCTCAATAGCGAAATCGACTGTTTGGAAGTGTGTGAAGTGTTTTAATGAGAGAGGAGACTTGACTGATCGTCCAAGAGGTGGTAGACCACGCTCACAACGCACCAAACAACTGATAAAATGTACCCGAGAGAAGATCAGGAGGAACCCGAAAAGGTCAATACGATTGTTAGGCAAAACAGCTAATGTGAGTTCCAGAACAATGAGAAGAGTTGTCAAAGAAGACTTAAAGATGTCCTCTTTCACCCTCCAAAAGAGACAGACTCTGTCAGAAGCTGTAAAGAAAAAGAGATTGGAGAGAAGCAAAGCACTTCTGAGAGAATTGAAGTCTGGCACGGCTGGTGAAATTGTTTGGTCTGACGAAAAAAATTTCACAGTGGAAATGGCTCACAACCGGAGGAATGACAGAATAATTGGTAAAAGTGCAATAGACATCCCATACAACCAAACAACTGTCCACAGAACCATGAAACCTGCTTCAGTAATGGTCTGGACCGCCGTTTCAGAAACTTGGAGATCTCCTTCAATTTTTGTGGAACAAGGCGCCAAAATCAATGCTAAATGTTATATTGAGAATATTTTGACGCCAATGTTGGAGTCAGCTAAGGATCACTTCGGTAATGACACTCTATGGACATTTCAGCAAGACGGCGTGACTTCACATACTGCAAATGTCACTCATAACTGGTGCCATGACCATCTTCCACGGTTTTGGTCCAAAGAAATGTGGCCTCCCTGCTCCCCAGATGTTAATCCTATGGACTATTCGGTATGATCCATTCTTGAATCAAAGGCCTGTGGTAAATTCCATCGCAGTGTGGATGATTTAAGGCATTTGCTCCAGAGATCTTGGAAGGAAATTTCACAAGAACAGTTGCGTGCCGCAGTAGGAGGAGTTCGGAGGAGATTTGAGGCTGTTATTAAAAACAAGGGGGGACATTTTGAATAAATTTATGATTTTTGAATTCTTAAAACCTCTATGTAATAATACATAACTGTAAATTATTAAATATATTTTTCGTTGGATTATAATATGCACTTTCAATTGCTTCCAAACTTACGCCCCACCCTGTATAATTCGGATATTCTACTTTAGTTGATACGAAATATTTCCTCAATGTGTCTCCTTCTCCGCTGGATATTATTTCTTCACTTTCTGTCTCATGGATGTACATACCCTGTAACTAACTCACTCCGCTTTCTAAAAAACCTTCAGTTTGGAATCTAATTAAGGGGGGATGCAACCCCCTGAAATACACAGCGAGTCGAAGGGGAATATTTTCCATGGCTTTTGATTGGAAATTAGCTATACCTGGTTATAGCTATACCAGTAATACATGTGAGTTAAAACATACTTCAATATATTTATTGAAGAATAATTATAAAAAAAAATCCATTTATTCCAATATGAATGAATAAACTTCCACTAAAATAAAATGAGTCAATATAGTCATTTTGATCAATGTTTTTTTTCAATTTTTCGTCATAAAAGCCTTCAATGTAAAATTTGATAAAAAAATTTAGATATTTTCATCTTACAGGTATGATTGTCTGGGTGTTACACATTTTGAATGTTAAGTTGTACTGAAAGTTCAGGAAATTGAAAATTAAATTCTCTCCATCATTTAGAAGTGTGAGTGATTTCATAACAAATAATAGAATTAACCTGACTAGTAATTATGTTGCTGATAATAATAGGAAAACAGGCGGGAAATTATAAACGCCACGAACGTTGTTATTAGATCAGAAATTATATTTAATCAATGAAGATTAATCTTTTGACGACGATTAGTTGTGTTACAGAAAAATATAATTCACTAAATTTCAAATTAAATACACTGTTAACCATATCAGTGAATAAATGAAATTTAAATGATTCCAAACTAAGACTTACTCTTTGTTTTTATGCGTAAAATTAAGAGGAATAATATAAAATATTCACATCATCAGATTTTTTCATAAATGAGCTCTTTATATTCTAGTTTACCATGAAAATAAATTCCAACCGTTTTCTTTCAATGCTTTCCTAAAGAAAAGATTGAAAGAAAAAATCCCACCTACTATCCCAGTGTCCAATATAGCTAAAACCTTATTATGGTGATTGAAATTGATTTCTAAGAAAAAAAAAATCGATAGTTTTCCTATGAAATGAATATTGTAGCTGTTATAGCATTTTTTTAATTGAAATATATTTTTATCATAACTTTTAATTTAGTTGAATTTATTGTAATTTGCTCTTTCCTGAGTGTTGAGGCCATGTTGCTCACCTCCTAGAGGAAGCATTGCTATCAGAAAAAATAGTGTTCTCTTTTTTTTCATTGATAGCCATTCAATTCTGTTTTTAGAGACAGTATTTGCATTATAGATTCCATGGTATATCGTTACTACAATGTGTATCTTCTACAATACGTCGGTTTTAAAATATATATGTACTACAGTGTCTCAGTACTAAATGTTGAACATGTAATCGTTCTTCTCTAATTTCTATATTTTATTAATTTGACTCTAATTTTCAAACTCAAATTGTTCAATTGATGACTAAAACATTGCATTTACAATAAATATTAGTTATTTTGGAATATCATTCACTCCAACTTTTAACCAAACTCTGCATTTCGTTTTAACACAGAATTTTATTTCTTCTCATCTAGATTCTATAACGATAAAGCCAATTGTATTCATTTCATCACAGCGCTTTAGTTTAGGAGGCATTATTGAAGGATAATGAGCAGGTGTGTGTGTGTTTGTTCGTATTTTCTATTCTTCTTCACAATCCATAATTAGAGAAGCATTGCGTCGCACAAATTATGTTCTTTATATATACTGCTAGTAATAAATTTAATGTACGATGTAAATAATCTAGCGTTTATCATTCTAAATTTTAACCACTCCTTGAACATTGGTTCAATTTGGATTCAGTTAGTTTTAGAAAAATTTAAACTTTATAATTTTATTCATTGTAAACGTAACTAGAGAGAAGCCACTTCATTCACCTCGAAAACCCATGTGGACGACCATATGCAATTAGGGAATTTTCTTCTCAGTTTTCATTGATACAAATGTAATGGTGATAATTATCTCTGTTTACTCCAGTCTCAATTTACAAATGTAATAGTGATAATTATCTCTGTTTACTCCAGTCTCAATTTACAAATGTAATGGTGATAACTAGCTCTGTTTACTCCAGTCTCAATTTACAAATGTAATGGTGATAATTAGCTCTGTTTACTCCAGTCTCAATTTTGGCCTTGTCTTCGATTATAGTAGTTTAAAGAATTACCTTCTTTTATGCAAGATGGAGCCCCACCTCATTGGTCAAGAACTGTCAGACAGTGGCTGAATGAAAACTTTCCTAACAGGTGAATTGGTAGAGGTTTGTATGGCGACATGAACTTATAGTGACCATCATCTTCTTCTTTGAATTATTCAGCCGTCATTATTTATCATCAGATTAAAATATTGAAAAGTAGTGACAGCTGTCTTACCTCTTGTTTTTTGATAAGTATTTTCATTTTTATTTCCCAACATCGTGAAAAAATGGCTGTAGCTTCTACTTCATTCATTGTGTACAACTTTTTGTCCTTTTGGAAGTTTTATAGCATATTTTAACCTGAACACTGCATGGAAGACTTCTTATTTATTTAACATTTCAAGAACAACCTCAAATTTTTCCTCAAACTTCAGAGCATTTGAGTCTCCGCACAATAACTGAAACTTTTGGATTGTTGCCGGGAGATTTATGGGATAACTACCAAATCACCAAACCGAAGAAATGTTCCATTGTTTTCAAAATTGTTTTAAAATTCTTATTTCTAAATTTTATGAATATTTATGGATACAATGTGAAGATTTTTATTAACCTGCATTTACAGATTCATTATAACGCCGTTGAATATCATCTTAGTAATACTACAATCAGTTCAGAGCCATCAGAGCACCAGAATAATAACATTGTATATTATAGTTGAAGAGGATTACACGAAATACATTATTAAGGTCGCTGATAATGAGCACTGTGTACAACAGGTTTCTAATTGGCAAGCTTTGCATAATTACTATTAGGCGAATCTATTCGTTCAAACAATTTAATAGATTATAATTAAACAGCTACTGATCATTGATGGTAACTGTTAATAGTTATGGAATAATAATCAGGTCTACATATTAATCTGCATCTTGCGGGTATTATTGATTAATATGAACCCCCGCTTTAATATCGTTCACTTTGTTATCACTGTGATTTGAAAACTGAAGTTGTTAGTCTATTAAGGTAAGTAAACATAAAGGTTCAATCAAGCATAATCAAAGTGAGCTGTGAATACCCAGAATTTATAGTCATTTTACTGCTCAGAATCACATGGAACGCAGAAATACTGCAATTTCTGACATCATTACTATGATGGTTACTCCTTAAAATGTTTTATTAGTCGACTCTTAAAATACTCAAACAATGTAATGGAACTCTTAGTGAACCCTAACATTTTTTAATTTCTTCCATCCAACTAAATCATGGATAACTGAAAAAATTAAAGCTTTTAAATAAAATATTTTCTCTTTTCATGTACTTAAAGACTGTTTAAGACATTTGCAAACATCAGACAAAGTTAAAACTACTAAAGGTACAGCATTCATAACAATCAGATGGCATAGTAGGAGCTGTTTATAATGGCTAAAGTTAAAGTTAAAGTTATCCTTAGTTATGTGTAACATATTTATCATGTCATTATTCGTACCTAATCTTTACAGTAAAAACAGATGTCTCTTACAGTGAATAAAATTTGTAACTACTCATTAAAGAGCCAAAGAATCTTTTGACGTCAAATGAAAAGAGGAATATTAAATTTTTACCTTAGCTTTACTGGTCCTTTAAAATTAAATTAGTTGGGCATGTGTTGTTGTGATATAATTTTTTTAAGATATAATTATATTTTTACAGGAGAAAAACAAATTCCTTCTACTGTAAGTACTAAGATATTACGCTAAAAATTTCAAATTCAATTTTGAAATCATAGTCGAACGTACAAAATAGGTCCTCCATTAAAGTACATATATCACAGTAATGCTACAGTTTAACCTTATTATGCGGTTCAAAAGGAATTTCTCCCAATTTAAACACGTACATATAGTATTGCAGTAATGCTTCACTCTTACCGTATTCTGCAATAGGGTGGATCGTTTTGAGTTTTTTTTCGATTTTGCCTTAGGTACAATGATAGAAATAGTCATTTGGGAGAAAAAACACGATATGGAGAATTTCATCCACCTGTACCCTAATTGAACCACCTGTACCATAATTGAACCACTGTACCATAATTGAACCACTGAACCTTGATTAAACCACTGTACCATAATAGAACCACTGTACCATAATTGAACCACTGTACCATAATTGAACCACCTGTACCATAATTGAACCACCTGTACCATAATTGAACCACCTGTACCTTAATTGAACCACCTGTACCATAATTGAACCACCTGTACCATAATTGAACCACCTGTACCTTAATTGAAGCACCTGTACCATAATTGAACCACTGTACCATAATTGAACCACCTGTACCATAATTGAACCACCTGTACCATAATCGAACCACTTGTACCATAATTGTATCACCTGTACCATAATTGAACCACCTGTACCATAATTGAACCACCTGTACCATAGTTGAACCACCTGTACCATAATCGAACCACTTGTACCATAATTGTATCACCTGTACCATGATTGAACCACCTGTACCATAATAATTGAACCACTGAGCCGTTAATCTTTAGCGAAGTGCACCAACATTCGATATAAAATGTGTTAGAACACTAATAGATGTATTGATAACATATTGTAAATGCACATAAATATAATGGAAGAACCTTGAATATGCTTATATAGCATTTAGTACATGAACTGTGCAGTGACTTTGAGCTCTATTGATATTGTGTGACTGGTGAGAATACAGCAAACCTAAATATTTACCTTACTTTAATTAACCTGTTAAATTAATTAAAAGGGGAAATATATCTTAAGAAAATTGGAAATGTAATTGGAATAGTATTAATATTAAAAAATAGGATGATTGGGAGAAGAGAGTCACAAGGAATCGTAAGGAAAAGGGATCACACAAAATGTGCCATACGCCCATCCGTGGGTGATCCCAGTGCAGCAAGTGCACACTTTTGACCCTCCCTCAATCTCATCCCATGCACCAGGTCTAAGACTTTGCACACAGTCTTCACCACCTGAGGAGTCAGGTTATTATGCTCATGGTGGATCACTCTCCCCTACCTGAACCCTAGAAAAACATTCCAAACCAGCGAGCGCTGGGAGAGGAAAATCCATTGCAATGTTCAGGAATTAACCCAGATTAGTTCAGCCTCACATACAGCACTCGTTCACGGACAATTTAAAAAGCTATCATTTAAAACGGTGGAAAAGTTAAATTTGCTCCTTCTCATTCTCTATAATTGTATCATATTAATATATGATTCATCGACATTCGACAGTGTACCATTATTCGAGTATATCATTTCGGCTCAATTTGTATGGACAAAGCTTATTATGAGCTTCTGCTAATGAGGGCTACAGTGCCCAGCTGGCCGTAGGGAAGATCGTAAGATTTCTCTTGCTACCAAAATCAATCGGCAAGTGGCCCAATTTTTAGAGACTTACTCCTTACTACGCTGCCTGAACCCATAATCCCAGCTGTTAACAATCGACACGCTTCAGACGATGATAAACTACAAAAATTGAAAAAAGAGTGGCAACTAAGTTCGCAGATCGTGACGGATGGACACGCCCAACGAAACTAAGAGACTGTCACAGCATTGAGGTCTAAGCACCCGCCTGCCATACTATACTTGATAATGCCAGAGCCTCTGCATAATTCTCTAATTGTGCATTTGGTTTTAGAGGAGGATGTCCGGAAGGCTTTTAATTCTTTCCGTTCTGGTTCTGTCGGAGGACCTGATGAGCTCAGGCCAGGTCATTTGAAGACGCTATTGTCCCATTCATCTGCAGATACTGGAGTAGGTCGTCTGACCACTATGACATGTTTTGTGAATACGATTTTGAGAGGAGATGTTCCAGATTTTGCTTTGTCAACTTTTCATGGAACCACATTATTCGCTTTAACCAAAAAGGATGGTGGCATAAAACCCATAGCAGTTGGTAGTACCTTGCGTAGATTAGCTGCCAAGGTTGGTGCACGCTCCTTATCACACTCTTTTGGTAGCCAATTCCTATTCTTCGCCTCCAGCTTTGTTTTTTGGTGAACAGGTGCTGAGGTCGGAGACAGGTATCCAGCAGGGTGAGCCTATTG
This sequence comes from Caprella mutica, assembly GCA_947561585.1. Lineage (NCBI taxonomy): Eukaryota > Metazoa > Arthropoda > Malacostraca > Amphipoda > Caprellidae > Caprella > Caprella mutica. Next base: position 27,353 of record CANNZV010000212.1, on the reverse strand, counting down.
GACTGGCTATTTTTACTCTTTGAATTGACAAGGTGGCTTGCAGGGTTGAGTCAGGGTTCAATGTATGGTATTTGGACGACGCAGACCTTGAAGATACGCAGGAGAGAGTTTCGGAGGACGTAAAAACCTTGATAGATGGGTTGGGTGCCATCAGACTTGCAGTTAATAGCGAGAAATGTGAGCTGACCCTCCTCGATGATACTGCCCCTGGTGAAACAGAATTGTTGTTCCGAGCAGTGCTTCCAAATGTCAGAGTGTTTCAAAAGGATAGTTGCCCCTTGTTGGGTGCACCTTTAAGTGACTTGGGTAATGGGTATTCATGCGGAGATTTTAAGGAGGAAAGAAGATCTGGACCTCATGGTTTCTCGATTGCAGGTGGTGGAAAACCATCAGGTCTTCTTTTTGATAAGCAAGGTTTTCTCCATTTTGAAGCTACAATATGTTCTGCTGGCTTCTTCAGCTTACAAACAAGCAGTCGAACTTAGCTGTTTCAATGAATCACTTAGATCTGCCGTTGCCAGTGTGTCCAATGCAGAGATGTCAGCTGATTCTTGGGTTCAGGCAAATTTACCGATTGGCCTTGGTGGACTGGGTTGTAGGAGAGCTGGAGATATTGCCTTACCTGCTTTTGTGTCTTCAATGTATTCTGTGAGTGATTTGGTCGAAACTATTATTTCTAATATTAATGTAGTCGTTACTGGAGAGCTTACAGATGGAGTTTGGACATGGATGCAGGGCTTTCAGGCCGATCTCCCGGTACCAGTCCATGAGTCCAGTTAAAAAGAATGGGATATACCACGGCCTCATTCATTAATGGAGAGTCTGCTGGCTAGAGCTGATCAGAGTCTGTTGGCTAGAGCTGATCAGGTGTTATCTGCATCTCTTAAATAAAATGGAGTGTGGTTGCACGCGATTCCTATACCGTCATTGGGCACACAGCTTGATCCAGAGGTCCTGAGGGTAGCCATTGCACTCAGAGTTAGTGCCATAGTTTGCCAACCTCATTCTTGCCGCTGTGGTAATGGGATGGATGTCAGAGAACTACATGGCCTGTCTTGTAGGCACAGTTCTGGGCGTCACCCAGCAATGAATGATGTTGTAAAACGGGCTTTGCAGAGAGCAGGACTCCCTTCAGTGCTTGAGCCTCCTGGGTTTGACAGAGGTGATGGTAAACGCCAAGATGGTATTAATGTGTTTCCTTTCGTGAATGGAAAGAGTCTGATTTGGGATTGCACGTGTGTCGACACATTTGCCGAGACACACCTCAATGATTCCGTGGTTGAAGCCGGATCAGCTGCCGGGGCTGCGAAGAACCGTAAACGTAAGAAATACTCCGCCCTTGGAGATGCATACATATTTGAGACAAATGCTATAGAGACCACGGTAGTACGACCTCCTAAATCATGAAGTCCATAGGTAGAAGACGCCTTGTTGAGACAACGAATCCAGAGAGGGAATGCCTTCAGCATCCTCTCATCCGCGATGTAGAGGTTTTAGAGGGTCGGCCTCTTCAGAGAACTCAACACCTCACTCATAGTTCCTGAAGGAACTTCCTCTTCTGTAAAGATTCTATCCTTCATGTTTTTAATGGAAAAATATTGTCTTTGAAAAAATATTGGCATTATATATATAAGTGAACCATGTTTGGAGGACATATAGAAATTCCCAGTCCTAACGTAGATTAATTATCGTACAATCACTCATATTGAAAGTACCGTTCCCTAGGACCAATTGCAAACTCCAAATGGAATCTACAGCTCGCAAGTTCACTTCGTCAGTATTCAGATATTTTTTTATTTCAATTATTATTCGCAGCAAAAACAGATCTGCCATTCGACCTGACTCAATTTTAAATAATTATAAATAATTGAGTCCAGCTGTCTTGTACTGGAAATGCAATTCATATCCACCGTATGAAAGGGAATGAACTAAAATCACTGTCAACAGATTATCCTAATTTCATTTTAAATTTTCATGAGTCCATACATGTATTTAATCCCTTTTTTACTCATAGCAATAAACTAGTCATTTCGTAATATACTCAGGTTCATATTGAGACACAATAATATGTCTGACATTTAATGTTTAATTTCGTAAGCATATGCATGTGTTATATATTTAATATTAGTTTGCTCTTGAAGCCATAGCCATAATAGGGTGCAAGTAGTTCTATTGAATTAAATGGTGATGTTTCTCGAGTGGACAGTATCAATTCTGTCCTCTCTAACAGTAAAATACTTACTTGTAAATATACTACACTATACTAATAAATATCTTATATACTATAAGATAGATAAAGTTGCATCTTTGGTTTCAATAGCAATACAGCTTAACATCAAGTGAGCAACTTTAAAACCCGCAATTCTAAGCTTCATAAGATCAATCAACGATTGCAGTTCATTGGAAACATTTCAAATAAATGATTAAAGAGTGTAATAAAAAACATGCCCCAACAATAAATATTACAATCGATATATTTGTATCCCTTAGCAACGAGATTGCATTTGGGTAAAGATTATTCCAGTTGTAAATTCCTCTGAAAGTATTTCTGTCTTTTAGTCAATGACTATATAGGTATGTAGAAAATATGCAATTGTAATGTTTCAGTGAATAGAACAATATTGGAGAGTCTGAAAGAGCATTTCATCTTATTATCAGCTATAACGATTTCGTCACACTGTTTCTTTTGTTTCAAAAACGTCACACTGTTTCTTCTGTTTCAAAGTTGTCACATTGTTTCTTGTGTTTCAAAAACATCACATTGTTTCTCGTGTTTCCAAGACGTCACACTGTTTCTTCTGTTTCAAAATCGTAACACTGTTTCTTCTGTTTCAAAGTCATCACACTGTTTCTTCTGTTTCAAAGTCATCACACTGTTTCTTGAGTTTCAAAGTCTTCACACTGTTACTTGTGTTTCAAAAACGTCACATTGTTTCTTCTGTTTCAAAGTTGTCACACTGTTTCTTCTGTTTCAAGTTGTCATAATGTTTCTTCTGTTTCAAGTCGTCATACTTTTTCTTCTGTTTCAAAGTCATGACACTGTTTCTTCTGTTTAAAAGTCATGACACTGTTTCATCTGTTCAAAGTCGTCACACTGTTTCTATTGTTTCAAAGTTTTTACACTGTTTCTTTTGTTTCAAAGTTTTTACACTGTTTCTTTTGTTTCTAAGACGTCACTTCATATTTACGTCTTTTATGTTCAGTTCACGCATCGGCAATTGTGTAAAATAGTTCATGTTGAGCAGACAGATCCAAATTGTCTTCATTTCAGTGCCAAACGATCGCCAGGACGAGAATGAAGACAGAAATGGAAAACAAAGGAAGTGCAAGTGACAGATATTGAAGGGGAAATGGAAAGAGAGAAGGTATAAAGAGGAAAGAGATGACAGTTAGTGGAGAGGAAGGGGAACGAGAAATGGATAGAAAGATGGAAGAGATGACAGTAAGTGAAAAAGAAAGGGTAGGAAAAAGGGATAGAGAGATGGAGGAGATGGCAGTAAGTGAAGGGGAAAGGGATAGAAAGATGAAAGAGATCAACACCTCAAATATTTTTATGTGAACACGACAAAATATAACCTGCATGAACGTAATTGAGATCAATATATAGAAAAAAAACTCTTAATGGGGGATTTCAAGAGTTTTAATAGATTTCTCAAATATACAGATAATAGTTCAATAGGGATAACTAAGTTAGGTGAATAAATTAGAAAAGGGCGTTGCTTTCTGGGTTTCATAGAGATTTTGGGTAATAAGTGTATTGACAGTATATTCCGGTATGATGAGGGCTGTGGTGATCCGAGGAGACAACAAAGAGGAGAAACATAGTATATCCTACAAAAGAGCAACCACACATCCGGAACATTTGCATATCTGCCAAAAATCAATCAAATATAAACAAACAGATTTTGGAAAAACAAAGTAAATTTAATTTGCAAGAGACATAATTTAACCACGGCAAATTCAATTTACCTATAACCAAAGACTTGCTTGATAAGATGAACCTGGGCGAGGAAGATACCTATAAGGTGCATCTCCTATACAGGGTCTAAGAATGTGAAGAAGTTTGGAATTAATGTAAAATTAGTCTACAAAATTAAATTGTAATTTATTGGTAATTTGAAACACAGTCAACTGACTTATAGTTTAATTTCACCAGTAAGATTTAAATCAACTATCTTTTTTAAGTAAAGGATTTTAGTAAGTTTTAAGTAAAGAATTTTAATAAGTTTTAAGAAGAGGATTTTAATAGGTTTTATGTAAAGGATTTCAAGATTTAAGTAAATGATTTAAATATGAATTTAAGTAAATCATTTTAATATTATTTTAAATAAATAATTTTAGTATGATTTGATATATTCATAAATACATTGAACAGCTTGCAAAGCACATATTGTCCCCAAACATTGTCACTCACTGCGTTATATGGCAGTTCAGAGAATTTTATCTGATATCACCCATCCTTCGGCACGTCTCATTAGTCCAGTTGGACCCCGAGGTAAGTTTTACTCTAGCATGATGTTGTTAGTTGTGGACGACAAGTAGATCCAGTGAATAGGAATGGATGGGGAAAGTAGAGCAGCTATAAGGTACGTCTGTCTGCTGTCGCTGTTGGAAGTGATCTGCCTTACGGCGGTTAGTTGTGGCCGAAGTAAGTGCAAAGCGCGGAGTTAAAATGCCGGGACAAGTAATGAGCTTATTTGTGCTGTATTAATGAAAAAATATGATTCTATCATTAAATGATAAAATAAATGAGAACTAAGAATAAAAATAAGAACATAATTATAGTATATTTTTATACATATTATTCAATGAAATTTAATAGGGTTCACTCCGGAATAAATTTTCATAATAAAAATGAACTCGTATGAATATAAAATGTAAATGAAATTGACAAACAGAAAATTTGCTCCATTTTCACTTCACAGGTCTCACATTTGAATTATATTCTATGTTTCAGATGATAACGTTATTATCTTCTATTTTCCAGATGATAACGTTATTATCTTCTATGTTCTAAGAGATAACGGTATTATCTTCTATGTTCCTGATGATAACGTTTTTACCTTCTATGTTTCTGATGATAACGTTATTATCTTCTATGTTTCAGATGGTAACGTTCTTATCTTCCATGTTTCTGATGATAACGTTATTATCTTCTATGTTCCAGATGATAACGTTGTTATATTCTATGTTCCAGATGGTGAATTATCTTCTATGTTTCTGATTGTAACGTTATTATCTTTCATGTTCCAGATGATAACGTTATTATCTTTTATGTTCCAGATGATAACGTTATTATCTTTTTTGTTACAGATGATAACGTTATTATCTTCAATGTCCCAAATTTTAGCGTTATTATCTTTTATGTTCCAGATAAAAACGTTCTATGTTCATTTATTTTGATAACGTTATTATCTTTGAAGTTTCAAGTGAGTTATAAGCTTTATTTACGGTTGAAAGATTAGAAGAAGAATAGAAACTCCCACACAATGGCAAAGACATTTCCTACTCCCACATTGATGTAATAAAGTATTCCTCTTGTTTATTCTTCTTAGTAATAACGCAGTAATGTTCTTCATACTTTTAGGGATGAACAGACAAGGAATGTAAGCTTAAAATATTTCTCTGTTATTATGTACTCAGCTACATTTGAGAGTTGTTTACAATAGCACATAAGTTCAATGACAAGGCATGGATTAGCAGTGGTTGTACCGACTGTTAACTGCTGCTATAAAGCATCAAATGGATCCATGTTTCGAGCTGAATTCAAACGCAAATCTGATTTCTAATTTCCAATCAAATCTCAATATCGAAACTCACACCAGGTGCTCTGATGGAAAAGCTTTGAACATAAAGAAAATTGGAGCAAGGAAGACGAGGTGTTTGGCCTATTGAAATGAAGAGGGAATTGCCTTTAGAACTGCATAATACGGTTAAGATAAAGCTTGGTAGTATAAGATAAGGATTGGTAATATAAGATAATGATTGGTTGTATAAGATAAGGATTGGTAGTATTAGATAATGATTGGTACAATAAGATAATGATTGGTAGTATAATATAAGGATTGGAAGTAAGTAAAGGATTGATAGTATAAGAATAGGATTGGTAGTATAAGATAATGATTGATAGTATAAGAATAGGATTGGTAGTATGGCATGGATTGATAGTAAGATAAGGATAGGAATTATACTTGTAACTTAGGAAACAATCTAAAAATAAATACCTGGGTACATACTACATACATAATCCTATTTCATGAAAATCATAAAAACTTAGATATATATAAACTTTATAAATTATATACTAAAAGTGAGTTAAAATTCTTACCTATTACTCTTATGTACAGCAGACATATAAACCTAAACGGTTAACGATAAACATGTAATCGGTGTATATAAAATTAGGAGAAAAAAACTACTAATGTTATACACGTTATAACACACAAAGTAAAACCCAAAGTAAAACCAAAACCTCAAATGAAAGAAAGAGAATGTTCTCCAAAACCTGACAGACTGAATAAAGCATGAAAGTTTTAAAATAAGAACGAAGACAAAGAATCGGTTAGTGCATGGCTTACTTAATATACATGGCCTGATTTGTTACATTTCTCTTCTTGAAATAGAAGGCTAGACATTTTATTATACAATATTAATTAAGGATAACATATTGACTTGCGTATCATAGATTCCGTTTCAATTGTCTTAAAGGTGAGAAAAATGATCTATTTTCATGATGAAAATTGGAAACAACATTGGTTTAATAATTAAAATACAAACAAATAAGATATTCAAGATGGTCTACAAATGAACTTGTCGGGGATGTTTCACCAATTTCCCAGGTCATGATAGTCGACCAGTTCTTGGGCAGCCAAAAGATGAAAGCTTACTGAACATATGGATTAAATTTATCAACAGAAAGGATATCAATATTGGTTCCACAGTTTTTGCGAGTGTTTTCACAATGAGTGAAGGAATACGACGACGCATAATTCAAAAATATTGAAAAGCTTAAATTGACATGTCAAATTAGTCACGCACTGCAACGACACTACTATGCCATCAGCACTCATTGAAGATCTTCTATCGAATGGTTTTATGGGGAGTGCCTCACCGAAATTTGAAATAATTTTCCAAAATTAATTTTTTGCATAAAAAGACACTTTATAATGTCTCAAATGGTAAAAAAATTAGGAATGAAAGTCATCTGCAAGTGCTTCAAAAATGGGAAGGCGGAGGAGCTGGGGGAGAGGGGAAAGGAGGGGGAGGAGCGGGGGGAAGCAAAAATAACAAAAAAGGTATGTTATGAAATAGTATTTGTTTGTCTCTAGTATTTTCAATATAATCAATATAGTTCTGCTGTTATAAAAAAAATAATGAGAATTAAAAATAAATAAAATGAAATCGAAAATTGCCCGTAAAGAGCACTTTTCATTTTCCAACTTCTAAAGCCTACTCCATCTTCAATTTTTGACTTAGAGACATTTTTTTTTCTTTATATTCAGAATTTTGTTGTCTACAAAAGTATGATAAGTTTATATGTTATTTTGCAACTTGTACAAAAGTGTATGAGGAAATGTAACCATATTTCAAAATAATCGATTATTTTTTAACTTTTATCATTTTTTTTTTGAGGATGTTAATTTGATGGAACGGATCGTACTATTATAAAGTGCACAATTCTGAACAAAATGAAACGAACCCCATTTCTCTAAGCCAAAAAATGAGGGAGGAGTAGGGATTTAGAAAAAGTCTAACTTATGCGTTTTTTCGAGAGTGGGATTTTAAAAAAATGTCTTAAGTAGGAGATAATTTAGTGTAACTAAGGGAATTAATATTTAATTATTTGGTTTCCTTTCTGTAACTTTTGTGTGATTTACATTTTGTTCTAAATACGTCTTTTGGCAAATTTTTCTTTCGGCAAATCCTCACTTTGAAAATCCATTTTCGACAATTTTGGGATTCGGAAAATAGGTATTCGAAGAATTCGGTTTGGCGAATTAGTTTTCGGAGAATTTGGTTTCGGCCAATCCGCAAGATAGCGGTGTGGACGCGTTTTCATGTCCCTTGTAATGGAACTCACTTTACAACTTACATTGTTTGTTATGGCTTGCATAAATAGTGTCCTACTTTGATGTACCTTCCTCAATTTATCTACCTTGGTATACCTACTTTAGTCTACCTACCTGACTGAACATTGGAGTTCACTCCATATATTCTTTGGAGTATTCCTAAAATAATTAAATCTTCATTAGAATATTCTTAGTACGTTACGTTTCCGTTTAATTAATCTTTACTTACTTTAAACTATTACTTAAATACAGTATTCTTTATATAAACTGATTGGTAGAGCAAAGATTTATAATTCTAACAAAAGTAGTCGTTATAGACCTAAAAATAGTTCTAATAGCTCTTAAAAGTAGTGGTATGATCGCAAAAATTAGTCGCTCTTATAGCTGAGTTCATCCTAAAATTTAATCATTTTTTATTTTTTAATCCACTTTATAAAGACTTTAGTAATTCTTGTTCTAGAATTAACCAAGCCATTTTAATATTTCATGTTTATCTGTGAATAGTTTGTATTATCAATGCAGCTGTGTTGTTTGTATTAAATAAATGGTAAATTAAATTATATACAGTAATTATTGCAATGCTTATTGCTTATTCTATTGTCGCTCAGATGATTATTCTGAAAATCTTAAAATAGTAAAATAATTATAAATAATAATAATATAAAAATTATATTATTATAAAAATGGCATTGATGTGACAAACTACTAATTCAAATGTTTCATGCATATTTAATTATTAAAATAATATTATAATCTCTTACGGATTTATTTCACATTTAAGGGATGTTTTATTACAGTTTAATAGTCATCTATACTATAATTACTAGTTTCTTCTCCTAATTTCTAATCCAAATAGCTTTCATAGTCAAAATAGCGCTTATTTATCAATCGCTATTTAACTTTATGTTTATGTTCAAAAGCACGGACTCTCTATTTTCCAGCTCTACTAATAGGTAAAGAGTAATTTGATAGATTTGTATAATTTCATTTTCTATTTTTCTAAAATATAGCATTTAATTATGTTAAATTTTGAAATCTAAACCTGTTTCACGTACAACTGGAACAAAATTCATTTGTACTTTGTCATATCTCTGCATACCTCAATGTAACTGTGTACATTGGTTCAGGTGGTGCTTGTACTCCCTGTGGTATTACTAATGCTGTACTCTGTTGTTTCTTGGAATGTTGAACTAAGTGAACTAAGTAACACGCCTCTTCTTGTAATTTGATTTCCTTCTTCTATGAAGCGATAAACATCATCAACAATATGCAATGATTTGTTTGACTGAATTGAAAGAATTAGATCTAGTAAATATATGCCATTATAATGATAGAATAATAAATTATAAAGAACCTAATAAAAAACAAATAATAAAAACAAAATATGTTAGAAGTATTCCAAAAACTTACTAATAACTAACTATTTTGTCGATTATACTAATCATTTTATTCATTAAGCTCTACTATACAGAAATCTGATGCTTCACCTGCTTTACTGTTGTTATTATTTCTGTTGTTGTTATTATTGTTATTGCTGCAGGAATGCTAATGAAAAACAACATTATTATGACAACATAAATGATGGTATAATTGCTAATAATTTCTATATGGAGCTCTTAATTGAAAAACTTTTAAATTACACTTGCAAAATCTCTCAATGTTGAATCCTTTAATTGCCGGAACTTTCACCATTCATCAAATAACAGGCATGGAGAGCTTTAGATGCATAATTACTGTCATTTCGTGTGGATTGGGGTGAAATTTGCTTTTTTACCGTTATTACATTTGACGAATTATTGTATAGGAGTTAATATAATGTAAATAAATTTTCGGTGCAGGAGAACGTCTCAGTATTCAGACACTCATAGAATTCGGATAGTGGGTGTCGATGTTGGTAATGAACCAAAATGATCTTTAGAATAATTTTCTAATTGACCTATCATGGCCTATGGTAACACCCACGTTCCGAGTAATGTGAGCCTAGGTGTTCAAATACTGTGACGTTACTCACATGAATATATTTCCTATTTATAATTACATTACCATTTCTACCATTAGTTTATTGCTTAATCTCTCACCATCACGAAGATATATTCCCGCTAGGAACAATGTAAGCTGATTAAAATTCCCGAGAGAGATGATGGAATGGGAATATTCCTCTTTTTATCATCGCTTTTAATTGCGAAATGAAAAATGCCATTTAATTGTATTTCGCTAAAATACTTTTGAACCTAATTATCTCTCACACTTGTATTTGAAATCGAATTTATCATTAAAATCAAATAATTAGGATAGTTATTGTTTTTAATTAGGTTTTAAAGTCATTTCTAGTTTGTTTTTCTTAATAATAAATATCTTTATGGAAAATCATTCCTTTTATTTTCAATTTACGTTTCTTGGCCACAACTATTCTCGAACATTTTTATGTTATAATCTGAAAACAAAATAACGAAAAACGTACCAGAACTGCTACAATCGTATGTAAACTGTAGCGTTGTTATCGTAGGAAAACACCTTTTCAAACTTAAGAAGTGTTTTTTCATAAATTTTCTATTTACGTTATTTCGACAATAATTATTCTCAAACATTTTATCTGTAATAATCTGAAAACAGAATAATGAAAAACGTACCAGAACTGATATAATCGTACGAAAACTGTAGCGTGGTTTTCGGAGGAAAATCCGCTTTTTAAAATTTTAGAAACATTTTTCTCCCAATTCTTCTTTTCACATTCGAAGCTCACTTTCTGTAGTGTTTGCAATTCGATTTTCACCATTGAAATTCAAAGTGTAAGGAAATGTTGTATCTTCCATTCTTTGAAAGCCGAATTACGATTTTTTTATACAGAATATTGGTAAATATATGAAAAAAGTGAAAAGGGGTAAATTGTGAATAATTGATAAACCGGAACAAAATTTGCAGAAACTCTTCCCGACATTTATTCCTAAAGAAAACAGCAATATATAGAAATAAACAGAAAAAATTCCATCCATTACTTCTCAAGAAAGTGCGCGTCAAAAATTACCCCAAAAACCCCCAAAAAATGCAAAAAAACTTGAACAAACTAAAAAAAATTGAGAAAGTACTATGAGCAAATTTGATCTTACACATACATGTAAAGTTTCAGATAAATCGGGCTATAAATCAGTTGGCGCCTTTAACTCATTTATATACTTTAAGGTTACCAAATAATAGTTGAAACTGCTTCCTGTTGTCGTGGTTTTTTCACTGAAAAGGAATTACACTCGTCTCTGTCTAAGAGGAAGGGACATCAGGAGGGGAGGGACATTGGGAGGGGGAGGTATATAGGGAGAGATATTGGAAAGGGGAGGGGTATCGGGAGCGGTAGGGGTACCGGCAGGTGGTGGGGTATTGGGATGGTTAGGGTTGAGAGGTGGTGGGACGGAGGGGGGAGACTGTCAAGAGGGACCAAAGGGGGGGGGAGGGGGTTCAAGGGGAGATCTCGGTAAATGGCCGAAGCTAGGTAAGGTTAAGAGGTGGTCAGCTACCGGCACCATAGGTCAGCCGGGGAGAGAGGAGAGGTGCTCGCTACGTAGCCGAACACAAAATGCACATACCGCAGTCAGGACAGAATCCAGATCTCAGTTGGGATAGTGTTTTCCTGCTGGACCGAAGAAGCCCAGTCTCTGAAGGGCGGGTGCTTGAAGCAAACGGTTGTGCCGCAGTCCAACTGTATAGCTCGTGACGGCCCCCGTGTAGACCAACCCGATGGCCTCCCTGTACGAGTCCTCAGGGAGGACTCCGTCGACCAAAGAGTGAGACACGTCGGTGAGGTACATGGAAGAGAGGGAGTTCTTCATGGTTGAGGGGCCTACGAAGAGGAGAGAGTCAAGGTGAAGGGGGTGAGAGGGGCGGAGGGTGCTTAATAGGTATGGTTTGCAGAGGAGGTCGAGATGCTGAATCACAGGGAGCACCATAGATTCAGAGTGCAGATAGTCTTGTGCGGCCACCTGTAGATTTCTCGTACACATTCGGAGGGCTTGGTTTTGGAGTCTTTGCAAGCTCTCCAAGACTGTTGCCGAGGAGTTAGGATGCCTGACTGGGAAACCATACGTGGTGATCGGACGCATGAGGGCCTTATATGTGAGGAGGAAGATCTCCATTTGGAGACCTCACATGGTGCCAGACACGGCCTTGAGGATACCAAGGCGGCCTGGTGCTCTGCTGATTACTGACTGGATGTGGAGGATGAAGGGAAAATGAGTGGAAAAATTGAACACAGGATGATGGGGTTCTTACATAAGAGGAGGAGGGTGTTATTGTGAAATATCTGAGGGTGATATCTGGATTGAGCTGGGTCAGGGGTTAAGAGAGTGACCGATGATTTGCGGGTGCAATCCTCAGGTTTTTAGAAGCATCACACGTGGACACCTCAGCCAATACCTCTTTCAACTCCCTTTCTGCATCGGGGATGTTCGGGTTGGTAACTGCAAAGGTGAATTCGTCCCGCATATGAGGTCACGGTTTACCAGACTGGGAAACCAGACTGGGCAGTCTGGTTTCTGAAACCAGATGAGCAGTGAGACACGAAAAAGTTGAAGAGGAAAGGGGAAATAGCTGAACCCTGTGGGACTCTGGCCTTAACATACCGGTGCTCCGACAGGGCGTTCCTGTAATTGGTCGCTGATAGGCGGCCCCTACGAGAGGTGGCAAGCCATCTCACCGTATTGTCCCGGAGGGACGAGGATGCTATCTTGCGTATGAGGGTGTCAGTGTGAATGAAGTGGTTGGTATGCCCCAGGTGGTTGGGGCATGTTGAAACCTCTCACGATGCTGTGAGTGAGGGGCAGAGGAGCAGAGCAAAGTGGGGAGGTGGTCAAAAGACTGATAGGTGGGTAGGAGGTCCCCAAGTTTTCTGATGGGGAAAATAACCGCAGTCAACCAGATGGTCGGGATATCGGGAGATTATGAATATATATCCATTAGAGAGAAGAGACCTTCAGGTCAAAAGGTCTTCTGGCCAGACTTGGTTATGGCCATGCAAACTTGCTGCTTCGAAAAAATGGAGGCAGCGTGGTCTATAGGGTGGGAGTGATGGAGGCCTCTGATGAGTCTAAGGGTTGCAGGATCGGAGGAGTGAGGGACAACAGATGTAAATTACCTGTTGAATCCAGCTTAAATGTCCCTGTGAGAGGTGAGAGCTATGTTGACGGATGAGATTGTTTGGTTGGGAAAAGATGCCTGGCGGCGACCAGATAGATAAAGGAGGATGCTCCCGAAGTTTGGAGGGTTCAACCGTTGGTGACCAAATCAAGGTGCTCACACCACTGCGATCAGGCCTCCTCCCGTAGTAAACGAGTAATGTCTTCGATAAAGACCCTATTGGAATGGAAGAGGGTCTGCACAACGAAGCCGGTCTCTCCTCTTAATATCCTGGACTGCTGCTGACGGAATTCAAGGGATGTAGTCCCTCCTGAAGCCAGTCCAGACGCATGCGGAAATAGCCGGCAGCATGACATCTCTGGAAACTTTTCAACTGCAGAACAGGAAACGGGAGGAAAGGCAGCGGCAAAGATGGCCCCAGTTGTTACTTCAAACAGACCCCATTCTGCGCTGTGGAAGCTCATGTAGGATTTCTTCAAGCATTCAGAAGGGGGAGGATGAAGGTCTAGCTTAAGGATGATCGGGGGGTGGTCGGAGCTGAGTCTGGTGGGGCCATTCATCTCGGTCATGAGAGCGAGATGCTCAAAAATAAGGGAGTAGTCTAGGGAGGACGGAGAACATGCTGATGGGACCCTGGTTGGTGATGGGGAATTCAGCAAGCATAGGGAGCTGGAGTTGATCGCTGCTAGGAGCTCCTCACCACGCCTAACTGCATGAGCGTCAGATGTGAGAGAGCTCCAGGCAGGGTTGGTACGGCGGGATATAAACATTGATGATTTGAAGTGCTGATTCTTGGAATACGATGGTTACTCCAACGACCTCCGTGGTGCCATCGTTAACCGTATCATTCACGCTACTTTCAGATACGGTAGATTCACGGTTGGGCAGATTTTTTTTTAAATATCCGATAAATATGTTTAAAAATCGCTAGAGGAATAGCTTAAAACATTAAGTCAATGTGTAAGAAAGTTCTAGCAGATACATCAAGTCAATTTTTATAATAGATGATTATGTATAGAGTATTGTTATTACTAGAGCCCGGACTTTTAGGACCTATAAAAAAGGCATTTTAGGACCTAAAAAAAGGCATTATAGGACCTAAGAAAAGGCATTTTAGGACCTAAAAAATAGCATTTTAGGACCTATCAAGACATTTCAGGACCTAAATTCAGCATTTTAGGACTTATGCATTCACTTTTAGGATTAATAAATAGGTATTTACAGCGAATAAATCAGCATTTTGAAATATAAAATTGACAGTTTTTAGTACGTTTAAATGAAAAAAATGTTTAAAACAAATAAATGATTCATCCCTTAAAAATTTGATGAATCTAGTTTATAGTATATTTATTCAAATTTAACCTTGAAGTATTAATAAAAAAGGTTAAGTAAATTGAAATTCATGGAATGAAACTAATTTCAATATTAAATTCGAAATTTGTATTTATAGCAAACCGTCGTAGTAGACATCCTCAGATTAAACAAATCATACATTAGATAATTAGACCAATTAATATACTCAGAAATTGTTGTACAGCAAAAACCACTTACCAGACAAAACACAATTTTTGTCGCCTGGCAGTTTTTCTATTGTAAATATTATAAATATCCCTAAGTTCTACATATCTCTCTCTTTGAATAGTTTATTATTCGCTATTTTGTGCATGGCAGAGTCTGTGCTAAAAAATTGATGCAAAGAATCACAGAAAACTAGATACAGTATAATAATTCAGACAGATTTTGATTGAATTATAACGTTCTATAAATTTATCAATATAACCCATCAACTTTACCGACTTATCAAATTATTTAATAAAATAAAAAGCCCAAAATAAAACTTCGCATCATTTTAGGAGTTTATGATATTTTAGGACTTTATGGCATTAATTGACTTCATTGCGTTAATTGACTTTATGGCAATTTATGACTTTTATGGCATTTTAAGACTTTATGGCATTTGTCCGGGCTATAGTTATTACATTCAAATAAGCCATTCACGCTCACTCAGCCAAACGGCTGACGGCACCTTCCCCCTCGCACAGTTAGCGAGCTAAGAAACACACGAGAATATTTTTTTTCTAATTTTGATGTTGGCTAGTGATTAAAAGTTGAAAAGCTACATAATAATAAGATTATAAAAATTTCATCGCAATATTCGAAATTTTTGAGGTGCCTTTAAATTTCGAAAATAGGTAAAAAAAAACATATTTATTCATTTATATACATTTTTTCGTAAGGTGATGTATTAGTTCCGTCTTAGTGAATTACTTGTTCAACAAGTCATATACTAAAATATGAAATATACAATTTGTGAATTAAAAGACAATAACAGGTGCCCAATGTACTTCAATATTACTCTAAATACTAATAAAATAACATAAATTTACAGTATCAAACATTTTATATTGATTTGAATTTATGATTAATTTGAATAACCCTTAGTGAAATATTCATCAAGAAGACCTTTAGGAACAATAATGTTGTTACAAATAGGTTCTAAACCTAAGATAATAGGTGCCTCAACTCTATAAGAAAAATTTACTATATCGCTCAAACATGTTGCCATGAAGTTGTGTGCCAGATACATGGAAATGAATTGCCACTTGTTGTGTGCCAGCTATGTATATGGAAATGAGTAGCCACTTGTTGTGTGCCAGCTACATGGAAATGAGTTGCCACTTGTTGTGTGCCAGCTAAATGGAAATACTTGTAATTGTTTTGAATTGAAAGGAAATTTATAATTGAATTTATAAAATGAATAACTATAAAATTGATTCACTGCCTTCTACAGCTTTCTAGTTAGATTTGCACTATATTGTTGAGGCACCTGAAAAATTTGTTTGACGTAGTTAAATTTTATTTTGAAATGAAGTAAAGTCTCATCTTTATCATTTTATCACTAGGCTGTCTAGGCATAATGATAAATATATTTTTTATAACAAAATTTTCATTATTAGAAGAAAACTACCAAAATTTAGTGATTTAAAATTTTTGACCTCTCTGAGTCACCTCAAGAAATTTAAAATGTTGAGACGTTTTTATATTTCGATCTTCAAAAGATATTGATCTAACTGAATATCAATCAGCATAAGGACCTAATTCTCTCAATATCCATTAAAATATATTTTTATTCCAAAAATTGCTATTTTCGCACATCTCATTTTCAGGGTCCTTGAGGCACCTCAATAACGTTGTCAATAACATTTTTTTATTAATCAGCATTAATGTCATGTATAATCACAAACTTTTTCAACTAAGGAAAGTTAAATTTCGAAAAAGTTGGAAATACCCCCCTAAAACGGCCCATTCTAGCGCACAGTGACACACTACACTGAAAGAAAATTGGGAGTCAGCCTGACTCATCATTTGAGTCAAGGATAGAAAACTCCAAAAGTGGAGTCTCTTTTTCTTGATTGACTCTACCTTTGAGTCATATGATCCAACTGAGAGTCATATTGACTCATCGTGAGTCAAGTTATTAAATTGACTCAGCTATGAGTAATGATCCAATATTATTGTTTAACATGTTTACCTATATATACATAATTTAGTATTTAGTTCAAAAGTTTTGTTATTGTTATACCAAATAAATGTGTTTTTCTAAAGATAACTAATTACTAAAAGTAATTGTCTTATGATAGAAATAGGAATTTAAATAATACATGATTCCTGCAGATTAAGTTGCCACACACTCTTTTTATATTTCTATAGCTACATCCATTATTTTTGTAATAATGAATGTCAAATATATTTGCAAATAATGAACTATTTGGATTTAAGGTTTATTTAATTAGGTTCATGTATTGTTTTCACCTAATTGTTTAGTTCCCTGGACATTCCAATTTGAGTAAAAGATATTTGACTGAATTGAAATGAAAAATGGAGGAAATAATTTTAATTTGTTCAGTTTTAAAAATAAATTGAAATCAGTATTGAATTAATTGTTTTTCAACCTTTATCAATTCACAAAGCTGTGTAAATACACAACAAAGGTATTTTACTGCAGGGTGAACGAAATGATACGAATTCTACAACCATTAAGTACAGGCAGTAAAACTAATCTGGTAACTCAGACTAAACAACAGTATACGTGACATCATCAAGGCAACACATTTAACAAGAAAACTATAAGTTAATAAGCTTGATTAGTTGAATTAATTTATTAATATTCAAATAATTACAATCAATAAACAATTTAATTGTTTTAATTAATTTGGACTTTATTTAAACTGTTGCTGTGATGACGTCACGCATGTAAAATACCTAGATTGTCACTACTATAAATAAATACTCTATGAAGTTTGGCATCCAGCCACTCAAACTTACGTCAGTTCATGTTTAAATTTTGTACCTATAAGTTTCCAGGCAGAACGGAATATCCATCTTGGTTATCCAATAGCTTTAGGTGGTCTTTTGATCAAAGCCACCAAAACTGAAAAGAAGAAGTTTAAATTTTGTTAAGGTGTATGTTTTTGATACTTCCGGGCCCCTAATTCACCAATCTACTCTGAAGTTTGACGATAAACATTCTAACGCGAAATCATTATTTGCTTCATGTAAAAAATGACAATATTCCCTATTATACCATATCAGTTATGCACCGATATTTAGGTACAATTCAGCCTAACTTTTGTGATAAATTATTCTTTTGAAGAAAATTTACAATTGTAAAAGTATGAAACTGTATATGTTTAAGTTTTATATCTTCTTTTGAAGGACTATCTATTTTGAAAGTATCCAGAGGTATGGCTAGAAAGTCGCCAGTTCAGGGTCATGTAGGTAAATTGCAGCAATTTAATTAACTGCGGTTTCTTATCTCAGAAACATTGATAACCATCATGGCTCCAAAGCACTGGTGAAATTAATAAAATCTTGCATAAATTGAGCTTATCATGATATTCAACAATTAAATATAGGGTCACACAGGTAAATTGCGTTCCTTTAATTTTCAATTGCGGCTTTCTCAAGATAGTATCTAAAACAATCTGAACCAAAATTGCATTAAAATGTTACATAGCTATCAAAATAAGCGCAGTGCATGATATAATGTATTAATTTATGTTTTTAACGAGAGTTTTGAAACTATGATGTTTTTGTTTTTAGAGTCCGCTGTTAGTTATACAGTGTGCCGCAATTTACCTGCTTGACGCCAAATTAATTTTAAAGGATTTTGACACTTTCTTAATAGGGCCGCAATTAGAAATTTAAAGACCGTAATTTACCTGTGTGTCCCTAGAGACAAAAGAATTGTACACACAACTTGGTAAACTCAGTGTGCCACATTTAAAAATAAAGAGAAATGGTGCTCCTGAGTGAAACTTTCCCCTTAAATAGGTAACACAATGCTTCTCTATCTGGGATATGTGTGATGCATTTAAAAAGTTTACTCTTAGAAACAAAAACACAGGGTGGTCAATATTAAATGTGTGTAACTATTATTCCTGCAGATTTTTAGTTTAAAGAGATTTGATTGAAAAAAATGAGCCGTGAATACTTCATTAAATATGAAAACAATCCTTGTAGTATGTATATTAATAAGCATAACTAGATTTATGATTATTAATAAACTCAAGAAATCGCATTATATTGATTTTATGAATAGTATCATTCTCGTTTCAATGTGTTTTATGATTTGATAAAGATGTCCCAGATGAAGGAAGACTCAAGGTCATCAATAAATCTCCAATCAAATCAGAAAATTTGTAAGTAAAAATTTCTAAATATTCTTATATGTTTCTAAAAGATATTATGACAAAAATTGTTACAGAGCATTATCCACAATTTATTCATATTTTCTCTTTTTAATGCAGGTGTTGGCGTCAGTTATTCAAACAGAAGGTGAAGGAATAATTTTGGTTGATGACGAGCTGCTGGTCGCGTGGATTGTTCGGTTTTCTGCGTACGCCACTTGCAATTTGTCCAAAAAAAACATGAAGACTCTGGTGTTCACTCAAAAGTTTTTGTTAGGGATTGAAGACTTCTCGAAAACTCCACAATTGGTACTTAGTTAAATAAGGATATACTAAATTGTTCAATTACTGTAGCTTTAACCAATTCATTTTTTTCTTGTGAAATGAAATAGACAATTTCCTTTAAAGCATTCACCTTATAAAGGTTCCCTCCGTTCAAATTAAAATTTCTTTAGAAGTGTTATTCAGAGGGTATAGAAAAATCACGAGAAAACACAAAATTGCATGTAATAAATGTATAGAACCAAATTTGAAATACTTTGTATTTTATAACCAGTAACTTTAGAAGTAATGAAAAAAATAGTATACAACTTTTATATTGAAGTTACCAGTTTCTTCATATTTTATTTAGAAAAAATTACAAGTATAATGAGAAACTATATTTTCCTAGTTTCCTGTAGAATATAACTTTATATTGTATACTGACTTCCTTAGTTGATTATCTGTTGAAATGATTTCGTATAATTAACATTGATATAACTATCTTCTATATCCCTTAGGGCTTTGATTGCAACGTTTCACATTTTTAAAACAGATATAATCTGAATTTCTGTTATTTACTTAAATTATATAAATTGTTGAATATGGATATCTATAACTTGTATATTTAATAGGATTTTTTTCAAAAGGATTCACATAGTACTATTAAATATATTGTCCATGTTGTTTTACCATCCGCGTTCAAACCTTTGATTTAAAGTGACTCTCTTATGTTCATGTCAACACATTAGTTCTGTACTCTCCATATCTTGAATAAATAAAATTTTCTAGTCCCTAGTTTATTTCATTCCACCTCATAGTTTTGTGTGATTCTATAATTAAAGAATTCTTTATTGGAGTCAACCAGACTCTGAATTTGGAGTCAATGTGATTCATATAATTGAGTTAATGCTTTTTACTGAGTCAATTCAACTCCGAGTCAATATGACTCTTGTTTGTGAGTAAAATATTTAGTATGAATCAATTTGACTCTGAATTAGGAGTCAATATGACTCTTGTTTTGAGTAAAGTATTAGGATGAGTCAAATTGACTAACATTTTTTAGCCGGTTTTGGGACAAACTGAAAACTCAAATTTTGAGTCAATTTGACTCGTACATTTTTTTTCAGAGTAGAGAGATATGTAATATCGTGAACGTAACTACTGTAGGTATTCAAGGCATGCATGTGTTGTATTGTGTATTCATATAGAGTCTGGGCACAATGAGATGTTGCATCGTGATGAAATAGTTACCATTCACTGGCAAATATTATCAGTAATTGTTCTATTGATGTACATATAAGTTGAATTGGATTATTTTCTTAACAGTGATCTACAGAAAAAAATTACTGACAATTGAATGAAAAAAAAAGAATAAATAGGGAATAAATATCCTCATTTGATGTAATATTTGATTGGTCAAACTCTTATTACGGTAATCTTCGAGCAAACAGTAGAAGATCAATCTGAGACCAAGTCAACCTACGTCGCCAAGACATGATCCACACGACCACACGGCACAAATAATCGATAGCTACTGCACACAGTGCCTCGATGCAAACCGATGTAACCGACACGGTGGCTAGTTGGCTTACTTTGCCAAGCCGGAATAACTGTGTGAAATTGGAAATACATTTTACATTTTGTGTCATACACAGACTAAAGATTATATATCCATTAGAGAAATGAGACCTTCAGGTCAAAAGTCATATAAATGAAAAATTAATCGATTACTTTTGAAAGAAGTAATGTACATAGGGAATTGAAGTGGGTAACAATCTGTCCAACTATATACGTAGGGGTTAAGGTACTATGAGTCGACATTGGTGAAATTGATAGAGTGATTGATGAAGAAGGCTAGTCCTCTCCTGCCCCCCACTCTGTCCCGACGCAGCACCGTGTAGCTGGGGACAACCTTCATGGGAGCGTCGGACGCTAATTTGGTTTCCTGAATGTAAGCGATGTGTATGTGTTGTTGGTGTAGGAAAAGGATGAGTTCTGGAAGGGAGTGTTTTATTCTGCTGCAGTTGAGTCGCAGGATGGCGATACTAGAGGGAGCGTTTCAATTATTTTGTATTCGACTGATGAAGAAGTGGTGGAAGCGGCGGGAGAAACCAGAGAAACCCGAGGAGGATAAGTCATCCGAAAATAAGGAGTCTTCGCTCCATCGTCGCGGGTCTTTATAGATTATAATATTTTTAGTGGATGTTTATCCCTCTCATTTTATTTCAAATTCAATAAAAACATTCAACTGATAACACTTTTATTCTTTCATTGTATGTTCAAAAAGCAGATTAACTAAATAAATAAGTATCTGTGTACAAAATAATGTTTGTATTTTAAAATTTTAAAGTTTCTTTAATTATCTTGTTTGCAAACTATGAAGTTATTTCTTTGATGTAATGCCCTGTACACACTTGGCACTAAAAATTACTAGATACAGGACATCAGCCACATGGCTGGGCATTGAAAAGTGTGCGATGTATACACACTTGGTATGAAGAGATGCTGCACTTTTAACTGAGAATGTTGTTGTAATTTCAAAAATAAGATATGTAAAACTTTTCATTTCTTTGAGTAAAAAGTAGAAAAATAGGTAGTACCTAATAAAAAATATCAAATACGTGAGTAGGTAGCTAATTCAGCATAGCAATAATATAATTATTTCTTACCTCTTTATTTGCATTATTTAAATTAATTAATAATTAACTTAAATATTTTTGTGATCTTTCTTCCCCCTGTTTTTGTTATGAAGGACCATTTTTATTAGCCACAGACATGGAAAATCGTGGTGAAACCCAATGAGCTGTCAGGTTGCTACTGAAAGTTGCAGCATCAGACTAAAAAAATGGACAACTCTCAATACCCTCTTGAAAACATAAGCTTGCTGGAGTTGGCACTAAATCCGCCAGTTTATAGAGTGTGTTGCGGGATCATTCACTTTTTAGTGCCTAGTGTGTACGGGGCATTAACTTCTGATAAAATAAACGCATAAAATAGTACTATTTATCATCAAAGTATTGGCAGTTATTCGTTATTTTGGATCAGATAAAACACGAGAAGTTCTCAAAGAACATGTTTCTAATAACTACCTATTGACATTTAATTAAGATATTATTTCTTACCATGTTTATTTCATCGGTATATTAAATATGCAATTATATTTAGTTGGATAAAATGTAACTATGAACACAAAATATAAGAAGTGAAAATCCATTTCAGCTTGGAGAAAACTTCCATAATTATGTTTGTAGAAATAAACTAGTATACACGTGCAGAATTTTTTTTTTCATTTACCATTTGTATGTATTTACAAACATGTTAAAATTTAAAACCTTGATTGAGTGTTTAAAATCTTATAGTACTTAATTGTGAAAAAATCATTCGAATCATTTAAAATTCTAATATTTGAGAAGCCCGAAAGTTCATAACAATGGATAATTAATTATTATGATTTACTATTTATATATTTGACTAATAACTTGTATGATTCAAATAATTATATAATTAATTTTTAAATGAACAGCTGATTCATTTTCCAATTTATAAGTTGATCAATTTGAATTATCAAATCCTCTCCACTAATTTTGTTATCTCTAGCGTAACAATATTTTCCCTGTTATTAATAACAACTCATTACATTTCTTAATACATACATCCATCCTTTTCTCTAATTTTTACCGAAGATATACTGTGAAGTACTACATAGAACCTGAGGGTGATTTTGATGTGAAATAGCATGTCACTCTTGCCTCTAGTCACTAAATGTTTTTATTTCAAATAACATGTCACTCTCGCCTCTAGTCACCAGTTGTTCTGATGCCAAATAGCATGTCAGTCTCACCTCAAGTCACTAGTTGTTGTGATGTCAAATAGCATGTCACTCTCGCCTCTAGTCACCAGTTGTTCTGATGCCAAATAGCATGTCAGTCTCACCTCTAGTCACCAGTTGTTTTGATGTCAAATAGCATGTCACTCTCTCCTCTAGTCACCAGTTGTTTTGATTTCAAAAAGCATGTCACTCTTGCCTCAAGTCACCAGTTACTTTGATGTGAAATAGCATGTCACTCTCGCCTCTATTCACCAGTTGTTTTGATGCCAAATAGCATGTCACTCTCGCCTCTATTCACCAGTAGTTTTGATGCCAAATAGCATCTAGCCCCCCATAATATCTGTTAACCATAATCTTCTATGTCCCCCCTATAATTTTCTCCCTGGGTTAAGTCAAAATCTCAGATCAATCGGACGAGTATTATTGGTAGCTAGCAAAACCACAAACCGATCCACTTAATTTGCAGTTTGGTCAGAAGTAAATTTGAAAATATATTAGTCTTAACCCTAGTAACCTAGGGACTGGTCCAGGCGCACCAGTCCTCATGAAAAAAAATTAATAATTTTATTTTTAAACCGGTTTGGAAGCTGTCTTTTTATGACTTCTATTTTTCAAAATAAATACATACGATTATACAAAAAAGAAGTTGTTAAATGACAAAATACTCATATAATGAGCATCTATTCAACTATACAGTTTGTCTCAGAAAAACGAAACAAAGTTTTAAGTTAGTATATTTCAAAAACTATTTAAAGTACATTTACATTTCTGGTATCTTTTCTATTGTTACACCCTTCTCCATCTATTTTTGCAAATGTTATAAGGATTTTATTGATGGTTAGGGACAATGGCTTTTGTGAAAATAGTTAGAAAACCTAAGAAATATTTGTTTGTAATCTTTGCTTGTTAATTTTATTCTAAATTGATAATTATTCTTTGGAGTTTTCCAATAAACTGCGTCCATCACTTTATTGCAGATCACTATTTTGTGACTAATTTTAATAATATTGATCGTACAGTAGTGAAATTTTGCTCACTGGAAGATTGCTTCTATGTTAGTATCTTGCTGAAATATTTTTTGAATCCATGAGAAAATTGGAGAGTTATGAACGTTTATGTATTTTGAAGGCATTTTAACTGTCCATCGCTTTATTGCAGCTATGTGAAAAGGCCAAAAAATGGGTGATTAACTTCTACCGAGAGGGTAAAAATTGTAACAGGTCCTGCTGAAGGGAGGACTCTACTATATTTAGCTAATGAATTTGGGAGGGATAAGAGAAACATAGTTTCTATTGTGGAAAATCCCGACACCAACCCAAGGAGAGATGAGGGTACGAGGAGAAGATTTTTCCCCTCGAAATATGCAAAACCTACCCAGGCAGGTTATAAGGCAGCCAAATAACACTAGTGGCTCAATTTTCGACAAGGCTGTCATTGGTTACTCGTCCAAACAGTGCCTTAAATGAGACGACAAGGAACGTTTAGCCCATTTCCAGGCCTCCTATGGACAAGACCCATAAGGAAAAAGGCATTCGATGTACACATAATTACATGAAAACAAACTTCTTACTTGTTCTTTTAACAGATGAGGAAAGAGCCACACTTGATTGTCTGGATGGATGGGTTAAAGTTTATATCCTACTGGAGCTGTTTATCCACACTGGTTTCGTCGTCAACAAGGAGGCTGTGGCTTTATGTTTTAAGCGGGCATCATTGTTGAAACGTTAATTGGCCCTCTCCGAGTACCAGAGGGTGTAAACCTAACAATCCAATCCTACATTGCCTCTTTTGTTGAGTATTTGTTCCCTTGGCCTAATAGTTTGCAATTATCTCGTTGGCAAAAGATGATTTTCTTGTATTACTTCGAACAATCTCATGCTTGAAGGGTTACAACTTCTTTCCTCACATCTCTGGGCATCAAGTGAGAGACTCACATGACTTGATTGCCCTGTTCTCTGGTCTTAAGCCCCATTGAGCATTTCTGACCGTTTCATTTGAGACATTACATTAGGACTGTTTTGACGTAAGACCAATGACAGCCTTGTCAAAAATAGAGGCACTAGTATCATTTAGTTGCTGCCTTATGACCTGCCTGCGTATTTTTCACATATTTCGAGGGGAAATTCTTTTTCTCTTACCCTCATCTCTCCTTGGGTTTGTGTCGGGATTTTCCACAAAATAAACTATTGTTCTCTTATCCCTTCCAAGTTAAAAAGCTAAATATAGAAGAGTCCTCCCTTCTGCAGGACCTGCTACAATTTTTACCCTCTCGGTAGATGTTAATCGCCCATTTTTTGGCCTTTTCACAGAGCTGCAATAAAACGATGGACAGTTGAAATGCCTTCAAAATACATAAACGTTCATAACTTTCCAATTTTCTCATGGATTCAAAAAATATTTCAGCAAGATACTAACATAGAAGCAATCTTCCAGTGACCAAAGTTTCACTACTGTGCGATCAATATTATTGAAATTATTCACAAAATAGTGATCTGCAATAAAGCGATGGACGCAGTTTAGATATGTAAATATCAATTGAAGGTTTTTATGAAGACAAAAATATCAAGAAGTCAATTTGTTAGGATTTTATAACAATTTTTTTTAGTGAGGACTGACGCTCACGGACCAGTCCCTCGGTTACTGATCAAACTTTTAAAGGCTAGGTTACTAAGTTTAAGATTTATCTGGAGAATTATCACTTCCAAAAAAGTCATTAATGACTTAAAGAAAGTTTATTTAATTTGTAAAGAGATATCATTTCAATTCCAATAGGTAGATATGCATGTTCAATTTGCAGCAAGAGTTATCTTCAAATCTTTTTGCTTCAAAACGCACAAATTTTGTGGAAATATTTCCTCTCTTTTGATGTTTTGCGGTTTGATGGTTTGTCCATTTTTAAAAAGAAAACCCGTATTCATGGCTGAGTTGAATATCTGTATTTACCAGCTCTCAGGACAGGGACTTGATGACAAATAACGTCAAAAGTAACTGACAGAGAAAAGGGAGCAAGTAAAGATGACGGACCAGGGTCCGTTAACTTTACTAGTTTAAATTCTGGTCCGTTATGTCTACTAGCTTTAATTCTGGTCAGTTATCTTTACTTGGTTAAATTGATAATATTTGACCAATAATTGGGATAAGAACATAATTTTGGAATCATGGATACCACATTAAAGGGTTTTCAAAATGGATCACGTTTTTTTTATCAATTCTTTCAATTAATATAATATGCAAAATTAATGAACAGGGTGTTTTTTTTTCTTTTGCAAGACTTTGAGCCCCTAATAGGAATATTTGAAATAAGAATTTAGAGGAAACAAATATATTTTCTTGAAGATAAGACTTGGTACTTACATTTCATGTAATACAAACTTATTTGAAACTCATTCAAAATACTTCTAAAGGCTATCTACAGAAGGTGTTAGAAATGGCCGCCGGAATCCTCTAGGCAAAGTCTTGCGCGCTTCAAGACGCTCTTCGAGTCTTCGTCACCTTCTCAATTTTTATTGCATAATAATTTGCACCAAACAGTTTCACACACTAAATTCTTCATATTATGAATGGATTGACGTATTTTCGAATACAAAATATTTTGTGTTGTAGCCCAGAAGGAGAAATCAAAAGGATTGAGTTCTTACTGAGTGTACTGGCTTTTCATATTTAAAGGAGACTCTCAATAGAAACAGTCAGTAATTCAGTCCGTACTTTATTGTAATTCTTCCACATCAAGTACAAACTTTTGAATGATATTAAATCCTGAGAAAGAGAACAAAACTACCGTAAATACATGAACATTTAAAGAAATGGCATAGCAACACTAGGTACAATCGGATAAAAGTTTACAGATTAGCTACATAAAAAATATAAATCTTCTTACTATACAATAAGCAATATTCACTATATAGCAAAAGAAACAGAACAAATAAATGTTAAATAATAAATACAGAACTTACATTTTACTATCTCCTGATTTACATAAGTTTATTTGAATCCAATCCTCAACTGGAGTGCGAAAGAAGAAAGGGCACGTGCGATCACCCCGAAGTCTAGTTTCACACTGACTAGCAAGAACTATGGGGGTTCAGAACTTCAGAACAGAACTGCGTAACGAACTTTGCACGTACACATTTCCAAATAAATAACTAGATATTACAAATTTAGAACAAATATTGAAAATAATAAGAGCTAAACGTAAGATGAAATATCATAAAGTTAATCACATAATAAACCTTTTAACTTTAATGAGGAAATACTTATAAACTATAAACTAACAGAACTTTATTCTTCGCTGTACATTTGTACAGGCTGATACAGCACACTGAGTTCTGGCCAGAAGATCACAGTGTCTCTTCTGGTAACTCGTCCTTGAAATTTTTCTTC